>KV448156.1:0-94710 GCA_001658105.1 Rhizopogon vinicolor AM-OR11-026 | reverse complement strand
GCATCCTTGCGTGACGAGTGGGAAGGACCTTTGTGTCGATGAGAGTGTTGCTCTGCCCGTATTTAAATCGTGAACGACGGGATTTGAGACGGATGGGGTATGCCTACCTGAAGCGTTGATCTGCTCGAGTAAAGACTTGGGTAAGCTGATCCCATGCTTGCGCCCCCGATCACCTGCTGGAGGCATTTAGGATTTGAGGGGAAATTTGAGCAGTACTGAATAGGAAGGTGATCGGATGGTTGTTTGCGCTTGTTGAGCATCACCTTCAAGATCCAACAAGGATAAACACATCAACCGAAGTTTGTGCCATTGAAGTTCCAAATGCAAAAGCAGTGTCCATGAAGGTAACGTAGAGAGTACAGAGAAAATACAATAAGAATAATGCATGGTATGGATGAATGTACGAGATTATGCGGGGTAAGGTAAGGTAGATGCAGCAAAGGATCGTTATCATGAGAAAGAAAAGAGACATCATCGCGTTGTTATCGCGGGTCGATAACTTCCACGACAGATTCAAGGACAACTTTCGGTCGTACCAGAATACGCCGCTCAATATTTTCTTCTGAGAGTGGTGCATCGCTCGTAGCCCTTCTCGTCGAGCACCGCAGGCCTAATTCCGTAGTGCACAGAACGACGCCATTGGACGATCCATAGTCTTCAAACGCATCCATCATCTCCTGCCCATCAAACGGCTGACCGCTATCTGCAGCAATAACCTCAAAGTTGGCCGACATGATCTCCTCCTTTGTCACTTGCGCGAGCCTGCAAGCGGCTTTTGAGATGCGCTTGACTTGGGACCCGAAACGCCCGCGGAAGTTCTCGCGCGAAGCCGGATTTGGCTGTGGATTGGTGCTACCGGAGATGAGGAAGATGTCAAGTGACCAACGAAAGATCGTTTCCGTCATCTCATTGATTGCGTAATCAGTAAGCTCCGGGTGGAGCTCGTGGATGTGCTTATGAGTCAGTGCTCTCCACCGTGATGATGTGGGCTGAGGCTCTGAAATGACATGAGGCAATTGCGAGGGACTAAAAAAAATTGGAACTAACCTGACTGGGACATATGGGCGTAGATCTGTGTCAGAGTGATGTTGGCCTTTGACTGATAGCCGATGCAAAACGAGGATAGTGCTCTGGATACACAGTACGAGATGCAGCCTTGGAGAGCTAGTTGAACCAGCATAGGATCTTGGGAGTGATCTCGGGTGGTCAACAAGCGACTGAGTGGATCACCCAATCTGGTAGCAACTTCGGACGATGCTTGATTGACCTTGGCTGTGTTCGAGCGCTGCTTCGAGAACGTGCACAGCTCTGTAGCAGAGGCGGCGAACTGGAGAATTTCAGAGTTGAGGTCTTGCACAGCTTGTATGACCTGTGCGCCAGACCACAAATCAATTTTGTTCAGGAATGTCTCTGAACTGCGTGCTTGGGCACGCTCTTCCTCGGAGACGGTAGACATGTTGTCCGGGCAAGGGTCGCTGACATTGCGACGACGATTGCATAAGGTCTCGTCGCGAATGTCTGACCAGTCAGCACTGAGACGGATCTGCTGAGAGAGCTGAGACTGATTCGAGTTTGATCGATGATGAACGACGTCTCGGCTTCGGCGACGATCGATGTACATGGAAGCGCGCTCTCTTAACTGACGTTCGGGAGGGTTCTTTTCACGGTCCTTCTTGAGAACCTGGATCTCCAAGTCTCGGAGCTTCAAGAGGTCCCTTGTTTCTTTGAGGGCCTTCTCGAGGGATTTACAGCGCTCCTCCCAGCGAGAAAGTTCTGCTTGGGATCTGGCGAGGTCAGATTTTGTGGCATCATGCTCACGGCGCATTGAATAAAGGGTGGAAGCTGCAACAGAGGGACCAAAGGAACGACAAGGGCAGGAGCTGTGACAGTGGGAGGCAGCATCCACCTGGTCACGTAATGAGGAAGACTCTTTCTCGGGCCTCGCGGCTTGTTGGGAAAGGTCTGTCGGGGTGAGTGGGAAAGAAGATTCTGATTCTGAGGCGTCGTCGTCTGTGGTAAAGAATGGTGAAGAGAAGAAATCAAAGGTTGATTGATACAAGTCTTTGAGATGCAAGTTAGCGATAGAGAGCATGGCGACAGAACGGACAAGTAAACAACCGTGCTGGTCCGTGCTCCCGTTCGAACTTTAGCGAGGATATAGTGCGAGTGGATAGATTACCGTAGATATTATAAAGGTGCCAGATTGACTGGGGAATGCAACGTTGACGCCTGGCAACGTTACCTGGTTGGGCCAGCTCAGCACCTCGAGGCGATCGCGTTTTTGTTCGTGGAAAGCCAATGGAAACAGCTGTACGTGATCGTCCTCATGGCACTGATCATGAGAGCCCAATCAGCTTTTTTTGCTCGCCGATGCCCTTGGAATGCAATTCACACTTCTCCTAGTTCCATCTAGACACTACTGCGACTCTTCCTCGTGTGGACTGCCTTTCTTTCAGTCACCCGACACCCGCGCTTCAGTACATATATGTTCTTGTGTGAGCTAATACCCCCCCAACATCCATCTACGCGTCTCGTCCTGCAATGAAACAAACTTCTGATATCCGAAAACCATACGCTGGTTTCTCCCGCGCACTCATCATCGCTCTTGACGTCGGAACCACTTTCAGTGGCGTATCATATGCTCTCCTCGAACCAGGGGAAGTCCCAAAATTTCACGGTGTCACTCGGTGAGTCTCATAACGCGCCACCGCGTCCCCCCCTTACCCTGGGCAGTTTCCCTGGTCAAGAACATGTAGCTGGCAATTCAAAAATTCCCTCCATCATGTATTATGACATGCATGGAAATGTCATGGCCGCTGGTGCCGAGGCAGATAATGCCTCTATAATCAGCCAGGCCGAAGACGAGGATTGGATCAAGACAGAACTGTATGTCTCCTTTCCTGTGTCCGATCATATCTTGACAAACTACTATGGCCCCCAGCTTCAAGCTTCGACTGCGTCCAAAGGCGATGAAATTGAAGATGAATGGCATGCGTCTAAGTCCGTTGCCACGCAATAAAACTCCCGTCGATGTTTTTGGAGACTTCCTTGCTTATCTCTTCCGCTGCACGAAGAACTTTATAATAGACACCCATGCTAACGGCCAGACCTTGTGGCACCATGTCGAACACAGCATCGAGTTCATCTTGAGTCATCCCAATGGTTGGGAGGGTGCTCAGCAGACCAAGATGCGACGCGCTGCCGTTTATGGTGGTTTAATTCCTGATACAGATGAAGGCCGTGCGCGGATCCGCTTCGTCACCGAAGGAGAAGCCAGTCTCCATGCGTGCGTCCAGAACGGTCTCGCAGCAGATGTTCTTTCCGTGTGTACTCTGGCGTATTTATTCCGTGATCTTCTTGTCTGACGTGTCCTCTAGAATCCATCCAGGCACGGATTCCTTGTAGCTGATGCAGGTGGTGGCACGCTCGACATCAGCTCATATGCGGTCCGAGGAACAGATCCCCTGGTAATTGAGGAGGTGGCTCCTCCCGATTGTGAGAATGCACTGACGCGTTCATATGTGTATTTTAACATCTGATCGTTCGTTTCGGCAGGTATATTTGCCGGATCCGTATTCGTCAGTCGAAGGGCACGGGAGTTCCTCGAAGGTGAACCTAACTTTGTCTGCATCATACACAAGGCATGATCGCCTCATCGTGTGTACAGGAAAACTCAGAGGAACGCGGTACGGTACTCCTGACTCGATCGACCACATCACCAAACGCTTCGATGAAACTACCAAACGGCTTTTCCGTGACAAGAAAGATATGCAATTCATTCCGTTCGGCTCCCCACTCGATAAAGATAACTCAGTCGGCATCCGTGGAGGTCAACTGAAACTCGATGGGTAAGTCGAACAGACATTTACTATGATAGCAATAACCCTGCTTGATAGCACGGAAGTAGCGGAGTTCTTTGAACCTTCTGTCCAGGCGGCCGTTATGTCGATCAAATCTCAGGTTGACGCGTCGCAAGGGATGATCAAAGTGCGTTTACTCAGCACCAATCATCCCCACGAGGTCTTACTGTTCTCCTGATAGTCTGTATGGCTAGTGGGAGGATTCGCGGCCAGCCCGTGGCTCTTTAGTCAGTTACAGGAACGCCTCGCGCCGCTCAAAATTACTGTGAGCAGACCTGACAGCCAGACGTAAGTGGCTATCATATGTCCATTTCAGTGTTCATTTCCCTGATCGTAACTTATAATTTAGCTCAAAGGCCGTGGCCGACGGGGCCCTTGGCTTCTACTGCGATCACCATGTTTCGGCTCGCATGTCGAAATTCATGTACGGGGTGGAGTACCTACGCGAGTATGACCCCAGTGATCCAGAGCACCTGGCGCGGAGAGATAGACTTTGCGAACTTCCTTCTGGCCCACGGTTACTGCCAGACGCATTTGACTGTATCCTCGCACGGGTACGTATTTAGGCATTCTTTCCCTGCAACGTGAGCTGACTCGAGAGGAACGTGCGTTGCGATACTGCAGTGTGTGAAGGTTAAGGAATCCACGGTTTTTACGCGGAAGTATTGCACGGAACTCACGAATTTGTCGACTCTTTCTGTATTCGAAGTGGAAATATGGTGCTATCGAGGTGGTGACATGATTCCGCAGTGGATCTTACGCCATGCAGGTAGGTTTCCCTGACATGAGCCTAGACTCGGAGCGCTGTGCTGATCGTCAACGTTGCGTTCTTCTAGAGGATTATTCGACTTTGTGTGTAGTGAGGGCCGATCTGTCGCCCCTCAGCGGAAGTGCAGAGCCTAAACATGGCAAGAACGGCAAGACGTACTGGACGATTGTATTCAGCGTCGAGATTCACTTCGGGCTCACCGAGTTCAAAGCGCGGATAAAGTGGAATGACAACGTGCGTGGTATTAATGTGATATCATTTTCAACGTGTGCTGAGCCGATCACTTTAGGGAAAGACCAAGTAGTACGTAGAAATCTGCGTGGCACTGATGACGTTACTAACTTTGTCTATAGTGGGCCTGCGTCTATCGTTTACAGCGAGAGTGGTCATCGTGCCGACGAAGATGAACAGGACGTTTCTGAGGATGACTATGCCCCGTCGCGTTCTGCATCCGTTGCCCCGTCGCGCTCTCATTCCGTCGCTGCCTCTCGCACTCATTCCCGAGAGTCACTTGCGTCAGGTGCCAGGACTCCAATTGGAGGCTCACGAGTGGAGGCCACGTTCATCGAAGTCTCGGATCGTAGCAGGATGAGCATGGTTTCGCAGGTAGCAACTTCAGTTGCACCTCCAGCACCATCGCCCGCTGAGCGTGGCGTAAGAAACAGGACAACATCAAGTTCCCAACCTGTGCCACTGACGCCTACAGCCGATCGAAGCATTCGGGAGACCGAACGAGAACGTACTGTGTCTACTGCGTCCAGGGTCTCTACGGTTGTTACGAGCACAACTGTGCGAGACCGCAAAAGTTCAACTACTTCCAGAGCTTCTGTTTCCATTTCTCAACCTACCTCCTGGCCTGCCCCTCCAGCTACGTCCCAGCCTGCCCCTCCAGTTATATCCCAGCCTGCTCCTCCGGTTATATCCCAGCCAACCCCTCCAGTTATTTCCCAGCTAGTCCCTGCCGTAATTTCTCAGCCAGTCCCTGCAGTTGTTTCCCAGCCTCCCCCTGCAGCTGCTGAAACCCGCGGATGGGACGCCGAACCTGCCAAAGGCAAAGGCAAGGGGAAATCAAAGACGCCTAAGACCAGCGTACCTCCTTCCCCGATTGACCCAGCTGATACGACTGTGGGCAAGAGTCCAGGCAAACTAGCGGAAACCCTCACATCTGTCTGGGGCTCTGCCTCCAAGGCGGCCACTCCGGGAGCCTCGCCGCTCATTCAGACATCTAGATCTATGGAGCCACCAACGCCGCAGACCGAAGTTCCTCCTTCATTGTCTCACAAACCTACGCCGAAAATCACGGACGTCAAGCTTTCGGGGCCACCCACACCTGCACTCCAAGAAGCCCAGCTCTCGTTACCTGTAGATACTTCATCCGAAACACATCATGAGACTACGAGGGAGCTCTCGGTCGAGATTACGCAGGAGACAAAGGTGGACGGCCCTCCGTCGTCTACCACGCCTGCAGATACCGCTCCTCCCGAGCGCACCCCGACGGAAACACCCAGGGAACTGGCCGTGATTGCGGAGGCTCCCGAGCCTCCTCCCGAACAGGTCACTGTGCAGGTCATGGAGACATTTATCCCGACAGAGACGCCACCCAATCTTCTGGGTATTGATGTTTCTGCACCCGGCGGACTCGAGCTCCATATCACGCCAGAAGCATCAGTTGAACCCGCGAATGACACAAGTGGTGATGGTTCCTGGGGCTTCGGTGACTCTTGGGGTTCCACTACAACCACAACCACAACCAAGAAGAAGAATAAGAAGTCTGCGGCTACCTCTGACTGGGGCTCCTCTGGTGGAGGTGGAGGTGGAGGTGGAGGTGGAGGTGGAGGAGCTGGCATTGGATGGGGCTCCACGGCTAACACCAGTACCGGATGGGGTGCAGCAAAAACGAATAGCTGGTCTATGCCAGCTGCACCCGGCTTTGGAGGCATCGGTTCCACCCTTGCAGGATCATTCGGTGGTCTCCTAAATAGCGATGGCAAGGATAGTCCCAAGCCTTCACCGGGGCCTGTTCAATCCTCCCTTCCAGCTGAACCATCTCTCTCTCTTGGAGGCCTCGGCTCCACCCTTACAGGGTCGCTCAGTAACTTGTTCGTTAACGACGGCAGGAAGAGTGCTGTGTCCTCCCCTAGGCCCATTTCAATCACACTTCTAGCTGCACAAAGTCCTGCACATGTCGAGACGCCGCTAGCTGATGCGGCGGCAGCACCCACGCAGACAGAAGAACCTCTTGCGGCTGCTGAGGCACCGACACAAACGACGGACGTGGAGCTGCCAGCAACAGCGGAAGAAACGATACCAATTCCTGTTGCAGCTCCAGCTGCAGACACACAGCCAGAGGAAACTGCACCTGCAGAAACCCCCGTCGCTGCTCCTGGAGAGACGGGCGACGGAGAGGGTAATAACCAGGAAGAAGAGAAGCCTGATGAAAGCAAAGTAAAAGCCCCACCGATGAAACCATCCACCAGCAAGGGAGGGAAGAAGAAGGGGAAGAAAGGCAAGTAAGGTGCAAGCTTTGTGTGTCCTGCAGATCGCTATTTTGAGATATGGGTTGCGAGTTTATCGCTCATTTACTTTACTACTTATGACGAACTTCATTGATGTTGTGATATCTCTGTTTTGCTAATAATTTTGGTACTGGCTGTCGCGCGTATAACCATATTGGTTCATAGGAAATCATATCATTCCTGAGCTGCAATTAGGGGATCCTTCTATGTTTCATATACAAAAGCGAACTCGCATAGCTCGCTGATCCAGACACATTCCCGTGCGACTCTCCCGTCAGCGCAATATATTGTTTGGTTGAATCTAGTTTCGCTCAAATTATTCCAACCAAAAAAACATACTACTCCTATAGTATGTACATGCTATACTTACACAGTTATCCCAACAGTCTAAAAACCTAACGATCTCACCCTTATTGTTCCACACGCGAACGAAATGAAGATCATTAAACACGATGCAGTAGAGATTTTAGAGATCTGGAACGGGATGCAATGAGTAACAAAGTAACGACAAGAATTAGACACGTACTGGTGTTTAGGACTTCAGGCGTGGTTGTACGAAAATCAACAATGTAGTCACTGATGTTACCAAGTTTCCCGTACACCCCAGAGCTTGAGAAATGATCGCCATGGTCTGCAAGCTGCTAATCGTCGTCGCGGAACCCACTTTGGTAGGGACATAGTAGTCTATACTGCAAAAATTCGTACGTTCGGTATCGTATTCTGGAGTGATTATATGGATCCGATCGAACAAGTAGATGCGACAGTGTGAGCACACCGGTAAAACTCGAGTTACTATTATATGTACTCCCCGATTCCGATTAACGACGCTATGGTTGTTGATGACAACCCGCCAATCGCTGAACCTGGGGAGATAAGTAGAGTCGGCACATCCCCTCCCCAGCTCGTCTAGCCCGCCGTAATGGTCGAGGCCGACGTAATTGGCAGAAAGAACGAGGCAACCCCTTGTTTGGACGAGAGCCTAATGCTGACGCAATGAGTGCGTTCACGCAATTCTTTCGCGCTGAAGCGTCTCGAGTTAGACCTGCCCGTAGAATAGATGATTTCAGTGGGCTTACCCGCTTGAGCTTCAGCGCGAAAGAATTGCGTGAACGCACTCATGGCGTCGGCATTAGACTCTCGTCCAAACGAGGGATTGCCTCCGATCGTTCTTTCTGTCAATTACGTCGGCCTCAGCCATTACGGCGGGCCAGACGAACTGAGGGAGGGGATGTGCCAACTCCACTTATCTCGCCAGGTTCAGCGATTAGTGGGGCATCATCAACGACCATAGCATCGTTAACGGGAATCGGGTTAAGAGGCGTGGGAGTGGTCGTAGCAGCTGAATGACGCAGAGGAAGGGGGAGGATGCAGGATCTCCCGGTGTCCTTTTATACCGAGACCCGGATTCAGTAGCAGCTAAGGCCACGGGTAAATTTTCCAACATATGATCGAAAAATTTGGAGACTTTGTCTCGTGCCTCAGCGAAATGGTTGATGGTTGCGACGGGGATATTGGAAGGGGGCTGGGCAATTTTCCTGGCTAGGCGCTGAATACCAGGCACTACCAATGCCTCTACTATCTAGATATTGGCTAACAGCTTCAAGGCGGGATACTTCGTGGTACGGAAACCAAACGCGATCTCCAGTCGAGTGGGGGGCCGTACTCGATCTCAAACAGGGAACCAGTCCCTTGAAGTAACGCGTGAGATGAACCATTCCTCCAAGCTACCTAGTTCAGCGACTTGATTCAGTTGCCTTCCAGGGGCTATTTATCGTGAACCTGCTCACCTTACGCGTGTTGGCAGCCGCCTTTGAGTCCATGACGACTTCGACTCACGCCTCCGCCGGTCCTTGAGTACCTCGCGAACTAAAAGCAAAGGTCCCCTCGTTGAGTTGACCTGGAGGGCGTATGTTACGTTCGATAAAAGCTTACCCCTGAATATTGGCCTTAACTACTAATATTCGCTGTAGGCACATCATTTCTCCTTATCGTTCCTTACTATTCTATGTACTTCCCGATTCCGGTTCCTCTTAGAATAAAAGCCTAGCCAGTAGTTAGAGCTAGGCAGTTGATCTTTTCCCCTCAGAATTGAAGCTTAGTTCGGCCGGCTTTGTTGTTCGAACCTATATTCAACTCTCTTCCAGTGTGAACGTTTTCCTAAACGCCACAGAAGTTCACCACCAGACCAACCGATCATCCGCATGCCTTCGAAATTGAGTGATTGAAAACTCCAGAAGAGTTACCTGTGGTGGTGTAGCATCATTGCCATCCCGCAGGGGTGCTATAGGACATCGGTCGTGCATACTATGACAACTTTGAGTTGATGCGCCTACCACTATCCCGGTCAACTGATGCTGTGTCACAAACGAAATTAAGCATTCGTTGGAACTTCGCCAACTTGAACCAGATGCAGATGAGATAGGGAAACCAGGGTTGATTGTCAGGTTATTATATAAGTACGTGTCATTGGCGTCAATAAGCACTTGGACTCACGAGAAGGGAGTTGCACAAATACGTGAATTTTTTGTTCACCCGGTGTATTCGTGAACACACTCCGAATGCCACCCGTTCAGTCTATAAGCGCCAGGAATAATTACGTATAGCGCCCTGCACGCATCTCCGCGGTTCAAAACGGTCAAGTCGAACAGAGATTCATCATCGGTGCCGCTCACCTCGTTCTTCAAAACCTCGGATCATAAACACAAGAAATTGGATAAACGCTGCGCCATCACTCGCTTCAAGTCTGGATACTGATGAGATTGGCAGCGCAATTAATTTCAGGCTTCTTTTCCTTGATCACCTCCTTCGAGGTGCCGACAGATACTGAGCTTTGAATCTTAACAGGAAAGATGTTATGCGGATCATTTCCGACGAGCCAACAATTCAAGCTAAGTTTTGGACATGGTGGTAGCAAGAGAGTTAGCCAGGGCTTGGGCATACGTGCAGTTATTCAAAAACTTCCCATCTGCGCCTCCAGCTTATCGTTTCGTTACCCTCCACTTCCCACCCTGTAGTTTTTGATGCTGTTCATGCGTCCCCATCATGCAAGCTTCGCTCTCTCATCTTCCATCTTCCTCTGCTCCATTCACGCACACAATTTTCTCTGTTGGACCAACGGTTGACACAATGTATAGATACCTATCGCAATTGATGTTTGACTTGCTCTAAACAACTCCCTCGCGTGAGAAAAGTATGACTGCCACCTACGGCGCAAAACTAGAGTGCTTCGAAGCAAGAGCAACATACGTAAAGCCTTGATACCGATCTCCAAACATCGTAAACATCGTGAGGTCGGAGTCACAATCAAATCCTTCCACAAGAGAAAGCAATCCACAGTTCCAAATTAAAGCAAAATATCCAAAAATCCAAAAATCCAAAAACTGTCCAAACACACGGCACGCTACCGACGGACCATCCCAACACTCCGATTACTGATCCCCTGTTCAAAACTGCCCTTCCTCCGTCTCCCATTCTCAGCAGGAGACGACAAACCCGACTTCTGAACCAGACTCGTAGCGCTCGCATTCTTCTTCGCATCCATCGAGAACGCAGCACCAACAGCAGGCATGCTCAGCCGCCGTATCCAGCCCTTAGGCTTCTCAGGGCGCAGCAGAATGGGCGGCTCTGGTGGACGCAGGTCGTAAGGGGACGGCGTCACGTCCGGCGCCTTGTATTTCGTGACAGAACAGGAGTCGCAGCCGCAAAATGGTGCATGGCCTTTTGCAGGGAGGGGTGAAGATGGTTGCGAGCGCGATGGGGACTGCGAACCCCGTCCCCGTGGTTGCGGCGAAGCTGCAGTGCTAGTAGACGGTGGAACGAGATGCGACGTGCTTTGCGAGCCACGTTTATGCTGGAATGGCCCGGGCGTGGAGCGCGGCCCTTTGGGAGGGTCACTCAGGTCACCCTGTGCATCCTGGAACTGCATTCGATTGCGCTCGAAATCGCGTGCTTTCTGATTCAGCTCTCGTTCGCGCTGTCGGAGCTCATACTCCTTCTCATTAAGCTCTAGCTCCGCGAGTTCTTCGATGCGTTGCCTCCGCCTCCGAATTTCTTCTTCGCCGATAGAGCCGTCACGGGTGGCTTGACCAGCAGGAAAATCCTGATTAGCTACGTATCCATCCCCCGTGGGCGAGCCATTACTGCGCCGAGGAGTCATAGGTTCATCGATAGGCTGATACCGCGAAGCGAGGTCTGAAACACTCATCGGCAAGCGCGGTACATCTTTCGGCGCCTGAGAAGAAGGTTCGATCTACGTAAAAGAAACGGTTGAAAAATTAGATCGGAGATGCCAGGACTGTCAAACATCATATGCCAACCGTACGACTATAGCGACTGCGCATCACTGCAACGATGCTCCCATTACTCACAGAACTTTCACTGCGCTCGAGCGACATCTTGGCGACATCGATACTTCGGCTCTTGAACGCGCTGCGGGTGTCCGACGAGGCACCGAATTCGCGCTCTGGAGGAGGTCGCTCGGGTTGCTTGATATTAAGAGGCTTCGAGGATTGTGATTTCTCACGTGAAGTCGCCCGTGTAATCAAAGACGGTCGACGGGGTTTTGCTTCCACGTGGGACTGCTCTGGAACCGTGTTCTCACTGCTTGTGAATAAACTCGACCTAGCTTTCTCTTGTAGCATCCTCTCTTCAGGATGGTCACCTGCGTACGTATACTGCGAGGACGAAGGCGTAATTTGTCCTTGTGCGACAGTGGGCGACCTGAAACTATCAATGAGCATCTGCGTATCGGAGAGCGCACTCTCGACTGGTGTCGGAGACTCCGATAGCATGTAAGTCTGTTGAGTAGTTTGACTTGGGTGGGGAACATGCAAGCTCTGCATTTGCATTCTCTGGCGCTGCAGCTCTGCTTCATTGATGGCTAATGGGACAGGGAAATGCGTTGGGGGAAAGGGGAACGCGGAGAGTGTCGTTATCGAGTTGATGGAGCCTTGATTCTGTTCGTTGGAGCTGAACGCCGGATGAGGGCGTTCGAGGTCGACGGGAATGGCTTGTGAGGGAAACGGAAGCGAACCTGGGTATGGTTGTTTGCCAGAGGGAATAGTTTGGCCCCATTCTGTGACGCCACGGTTGGGAGGTGGAGCTTGAGCATGTGGAAGTGATACGTCCGGCAGATCATCGGGCAAGGGTCCTGTCCATGCGCCTTCACAGAGAGCTCGCCATTCTCCCAGTGGTCCAATAGATGGGGAGAATCGACGGATGCTTTCGCATGTCCGGACCCATTCTGCGTCTGCTACTCTTGAAAGGCAGGCTGCGACGTTGTAGGTGGTCGACGTATGCTGTTGCGTCACGAGCAAGGCATGATTGCTACCAGAGGCACGGTCACGCCTCAGTGTCAAACATGTCCAAGAGTACATACGAGCAGCTTACTATTTCTCTTGAGACATCTCAGGCCCGAGCACGCTGAGAAGATTGACGTAACGGGCATGCTCCTCGCTAACATCGCGTGCGCTCTTTTTAACCTTCTTCTCGTATGTTTGACCTTACAGGAACCGTTTGAGGCCACGCGGAGAACGGCAACATGATATAAAGTACCAGCTTGCTTGATGCGAGTGTTTGACTCATTCATGCGCTCGTCATGAGCCTTCTCTTCTTTCTTCAGTCATTGTTCCATGAGCACAAGACAGGTGACGTGGAGAATGCGAAAGACGTACTGCGAGCTTCTTGAACCATTTTCTCACCTCAGAACTGACCCCGCTGCACTCTTTATCAGCTATCTTTGCGAACTTGGCGTCGACGTCGGAAAGGACGTCGAATATGCTCGCACTGACACTTAGAGCATTGGCTGCGCAATGCACATGTTTTGTGAGAACGCCTAACATTTAATTCGGCAAGCTCACCAGCAATCTCACTAGTCGTCTTGAGGGAAGCAGCCTCCTTGAGGGCCTTGGAGAGCTTCTTCTGTAGTGCCACGATAGCCCCCGCAGCCTCGCAGTAGTCATTGAGCATGTTCACGAGCGTCTCGAGTGTTCGGCATGATTTGTGGATATCTTGCCGTTCTGCGAGCTGCGGGGACGTGCTGGCGCTTGACATGAAGATGTCCGAGTCTTTGGATGGACCTCGAGGGGGCAGGTACGTGGAAAGTGAAGACTCTCAGGCTGTTCACAAACGCACATCGAAGACGCTGGTGAGAGAAGATCATCGGACTTTGAATTCATAACCAGACAACATTTTGGCAAGTACGAGCGTGTGGGTCATAAATCATTCTACTGTACACATAGTGCTATAGAGGTGATGCGAGATGTACGTACACCGACTGTGGGGGAGGATAAGGACATGGTCTGAAATTTACTCAAGACCTAGTACAAGTGACCTAGTCTCGTCCAGATGCTGTCCTTGCACTTGGACTAATTTATCAATGATTACACTGCAATGCGAGGGTGTCCCTTACCTCGATGACTTGATACTGAGCCAGCGTTTCCAGGGCTTCCGTCCAGACTGGAAGTTGGAGCCTGGATGGATTGGAACAATATATTTGCTGTGAGGTGGTGAATGAGACCCAATTGGGTGCTAGTAGCAAAAGTAAGAGTCGGAAGTCACAGTAGTTTTAAGAGAGACATTGTTCGCTTACATCAAGTGAACATGTGTCGAAATTTCTTTGCTCTCTCAATCCTTGTTGGATGTACTCGTGTTCGGACGGATCGTGCTGAATGTGTCGTGAAAACCTACGATATGGTAGTAGGACGAAGACACAGACTTACATCAGATGCGTCAGATGGGAAATATACACATTGGACCCTGCTCGATAGGGCGTAATGGTCGCTGATCCACCTTCTCCGCGTCGGTTTACCGTATTTCTTTCCGATAGCTAGCTTCTTTGGCGCATCCATAAAGAAGCCTGGACGCGGGGTATATACCAACTTGTCCCATCGTCCTGGGACGATTGGAGAACGAGGTTGATAACCCCAAGTGAACCCTGTCTCATCGGCATCATCACCGCTCCATGCATCCCATAAGCCAACAGATTCTACGGCAGCAGAATCATTGGGAGTAATGGCGTTAAAGTCACCGCCAACGAGACCTCCAAAGAGCCCATCCTGGAGTAAAGTATCAGCGATGAGCTTGAGTTGCTTCTCTCGAGTTGGTGCGCCATCGGGTAAGGGCTCAAGATGGGTGTTAGCAATTCGTAAGGTGACGAGAGACTGTGGTGAGGGAGGATCTGGGATTGTGTCCATGAGACCGCTTAGGTTGAGATCTACGAAGATAGCATGGCACTGTGACTCAGAGGAGCTGAAATGAATAGAAAAAGACCTGTTGATGTGGAGGGAGCGAGAGACGAGTGTAACATTGCCATACTGTGCGAGGTTAGGCCAGGCATCTGTGGTGGAGGGAATGACGAGGAAGAAATTCTGGACCCACTTGTTGTCGAGAATGGTAGTGAATGCAGATGCAAGGACGCCTTGAAGGAGTATACAAGATGGGACAGGAGATTGACGATTTGTCCTGCACTTGAATATGGTGTGTTGGAGATAAGAGAGCGCGGCATGTAGACGAAGGGTGGCCTCTGGTCTCATGGAATCAAGGTTCCATGATATTACATGAAGGAAGGAGGGGACAGTGATGTCCTCTGATCTGGATAGGAGCCATTGTTTTGATTGAGGAACATAGCGAGCTGGCTGGATATCTAGATGAACGTCAGTCATGGTCACGGTGGTGGTGCTACCTGTATTGGCTGTGCTCGCGATCAATTTCCGCTTGACTGCTAGTCACTGTAGTCTAGGACTAGTCAAGGACTAATACTCTAAGTATAATTGAGACTCGGACAACAATGAACAAAGGCTATTGTCAATGTCACCTCCTGGCACGTGCACTTGAAAGCAAACGCCAGCGGTTTTTCCCAGTTCAAGTTATCCGGAGACGGTTCTAAGCTTATTCGCGTTTTACTGGCGTCTATCCTGCCTTCTGCGGTGCTGGTGAATGGCTCTGGCTACAAACCCAGGTTCGAGGAGTCCACAGTGGGACAACCGTCATCGTGGCTTTATTTCCCCCGCAGAACTCCAGCAGCTCAGACAAGCCAGTCCAGGCAGAGGAACCGATCTACACGAGTTTCAAGCACGGCAACCTGCAACCACTGCCAGTCCTCCAGCTGACAACAATTCAGACTCTGTTGTTACCGCTGCTGCAGGGACAGACCTCCCATTCACAAGCCTGAGACCTGTAACCGTTCCCCAACCAACGGCAGCTATGTCACATATTCGTACTTCCTCTTTCTTCTCCTTTCGCAAGCATATTCACTCCAGTGACGCGCAACATAACTCTCAATCATCCCGTGGCCCCAACAATCCCCCCCAACTCGACCCCGACTTTGCGCCGCTCGTACCACAAAACAACCAACAGCGCGCTCAAACCTTGGGCCCCTTGCGTTCCTCATCAGATAAGGCGGAACCACTCCCTGACGTGTCTCCAGCAGCCCGCAGAATGTCTATCGCTGCACCCCCTCTTCACCCCGAAATTCGCTCCATTGTCCAACTCACTCTCGCCCACGCCCGCAAGATCTACTTCAGCGGTCCACTAGTAAAACGCGTACAGCGTCAGCCGGATGGTCACCGTCCCAAAGATGATGCATGGACAACAGTCTGGGCACAGCTTGGTGGCACAACATTGAGCATTTGGGACATGAAGGAGGTCGAGGAAGCTAACAAGCAGGGGCGTGAGGTTCCTCCTACATATGTCAATATGACAGATGCTGTGAGTCACTTATCTTCCATCCCATCTTCGTGTGGTGGTGACGCTGCGTGGAACAGTTCGTTCAAGTATTAGGCTCGGTGACCGCCCACGAGACTCAGGACCATCCCCGAGAAACATATTCGAATGTCCTCACTCTTAACACAGCAGGCTCTAATTTGATTCTGTTCAGCTGTCCATCAGATCCTGCATTGGTGTCATGGGCGACTGCTCTGCGATTATCTGCATGGGAAAAATCTCGTCTCGAAGAAATTTATACTGCTCATTTAATGCGCATAACTTTGAACGATGGTTCGTTCTCTTACAGGAATGCATGTTCGCCCCTGACTATTATCACAGGCAAAGACGCCCGCACCACCCTCGTTCGAGGGCGCATGGAAGGGTGGGTGCGCATCCGCGTAGCTGGACAAACAGATTGGAAACGCATGTGGATGGTCGTCTCCAGCGCCCACCCTTCGCCCGTTGATGCTGGAACCCCATCTACCACTAGCGGACCTCTCCCCCCCAAGAAGCGCATGTCAAATCTCTTCTCCCGGGAGCACTCCCCTGAGCCGCTCCCTGCCACCCCTCTGCTTGCACTCTACGCGGGCCCAAAGCCGAAGGACAAAAAGCATCCCCTCCTTACGCTTAGGGAGATGTCCCAGGCGTTCGCAGTCTACCCCGAACGCCCAGAGTTGATCAACCGGAGTACCCTCATGAAACTCGAGGGCTTGATTGGTGATGAGGATACGGCAGGCGGGATGAAACGAAGGGAGGGGTGGTTACTTGTTATGCCTGAGCTCGAGGCAGGGAACACGCAAGCATCTGAGATGCTCAAGTGGCTCATTGGTGAGTAGACTATTTTGGGCACGCAGAACAGAATCACTCACCGTTGATACAGCGCTTCATGACGCCTTTGAGCTATATGGACGTCCGAAGGCATACACCTGGGACCCTCGGGACCCAACCTCGATGATGTTTGCTTACCCGATCGGTCCAGGAAGAGATGTAAGCTCAAGATGTTGCATGTCACACCAGTTCACTAATGCATCTAATGATAGCTCCTGTTCCTTGATCGCGAAGTTGCAGAATGTATGGATCCACGCGACGACCGTACCTCCGCCATTCGTTCTCGTCTCCTCAACATCCTCCATGAGCGCATGAGCATCCCCAATCCGCATGCGCCTGGGCTGCCCGCTTTGCCACCTTCATCTGTAAACTCTGAGGCAGCGCGTCCACTCACGCAACAGGAGCTACAAAACTTAGCTGAGCCCAAACCACAAACACATGACAGTAAGCTTGGGCAGTCCACCCAGCTCCCCCTGATCAATTTCGACTCGAGCGCACCACCGGACCTCACCGTGGGTCGTGGTCTCTCGCCCATCGCGGAACGGAGCAATACGCGGGAAACACTTGCAGATCTCGTTCATTCGCATAGCCGCTCGATGTCTGAGCACCGCGCACCTGAGTCAATGATGATTAGTAGCTCCATGTCGAGCGAAAAGCCAGATTCGGTGGGTCAGTCGATGAGCGGGCATCAGAACTCGTTGTCACTTTCCGTGTCCGAGCACAGCCAGTCACAGTTGCTCCCCCAGCGCGCCCCGTTGAACCCAGTCCCAGAAGGCGTATCTGTGTCCGGCTCTATGACTGGTATTCCGCAGACTGGAAGCCCACCGCCTACGATGAGCTCGCGGTCAGACTCAAAGCTTACGCCCAGCTTAGAGACTACGCGAACGAGGAGCACAGAGGTGACACATGCAAGTGTGAATGTGGATGTGGGCGGGTTTAAACTTCCACTTACGCCCGAATCTCCTGGATCACCTGCTTTTTCCACGAGTTCGACAACTCCCAGCTCGGGAATGGGAAAGCCCACTTCACCTGGAATGTCTTTGTCGTCCCTTGTGGCTCCTGTGCCTATCAGGTCACCGGCTTCGAGATCTCCCCCTCCCGTCTCGAGGCCAATTTCAAGTCTCACATCGCCTTACTCCCCGAAAGGGAAGGAGAAAGAGCTGCCTTCCATTCTAGACGTAGATTCCGTGCAGTTGCCACCTCGAGCGCTGTCTCCACCGCCTCCGTCCACAACGTTACCGTTGCGCAGTGCAGGTTCACCACCGTTGCCTCCAAAGGCGCGATCACCCACCCAATCCACGTCACCATCATCATCAAGTATACCGGTTCCTGTAGCACCGGTTCCCGTTGCTCTCACACAGCAAGACCAGAGTATCTTCTCAGATGCTCTCTTCTACATGCAACAACTTGGCGATAAACCCAAGAACCCGCCGCGGCGCGTACCCACTACCATTTCTGAGCGCTCAAACAGCGACGAAAGCTCCGCGTCCGACAAACCACTGCACGCCCCACTAGCGCGTCGCGGGGCGCCGGTGGCATTCGCAGAGCTGGGAGCGGAAGCTATTATTAGCGAACCGTCCATGATTGGCCCACGGCCTCCTCTCGGACGTAGGCCGTCTGGCGCACGTGTCCAGCCCAGTTCTAGCCGAGGCCTAAATATGGAAGCCACCTCATTCATTTCCTCTTCTCCAGAACACCTTCACACCAGCAGTGGACAGGCCATGGCGGATCCGCAGAAGATGACCAGGAAGCAGGGAAGTGGAGACGATGTTAATGCGGATGCGCTTGCCGCGTTGTCGTTTCTTGCTAGTGCGACGGAGGTACCTGCGCAGCCTGCACCTGCACCTCAGCCGCCGCCGCCGCCACCACGAGAGTTGTCACCTGAGCCCGCTGGTGATGACGGTGCTGCATCCGGAAGCTCAGAGGGAGCTACGCAGTATCGTTCATCGTTTGCACCGTCCAAGCAGGCAGCACAACGAAAGGCGCGCGCAGAGGCTCAGCAGCGAGCTGTGTTACACAAGCCTGGGAGAGCGAATGGGAAGCGAATGTCGTCTGGGAATAGGCTTTCGTCGGGGTGGAATGAGAGTAGTGATGAGGAAGAGGAGGAGGAAGAAGAAGAGGAAGAGGACGATGAGGATGCTGATTCTGATGACGAGCCCCCTTCTGCGTCCGAGAGCAAGAAGCCGACTCCTGCCACCCCTGCACCAGTTGTATCGACAAGGCCGCTGCGTCCTAGCAGCGCAGGGCGTGCTGTGACACCGGCGGAGCATCCGGCGGACGCTAATGCATACTCGCAGTCACGCCGTAATCTGCCGCCTGTTCCAACCCCACAAGGTTAGTACCCCTGTCCTCGTTTAATTTCGATACGTTTCTAAGGTCGATGTATACATTCAGATGACTACACGAGCCACACGCCACCGCCTCGACGACTCGCGTCGGATCAGCATATGCGAGCACCGGATGATGCCCCCCACCTGCGCCCTCAGTCTGAATATCCTCCCCAACTCCATCGTCCACAGCCGGAGTACAACCAGCACGCTGCCGCGCGTCAGACCATCTGGACACAAGTTCTCGATTCTGGTCGCGCACCCGGTTCTCATCCCCAACCTGAAGGTCTCACACACCAACAACGAGGAGACCCATTCATCCAGTTGGAACCTGCGTCTCATTCCATGACGAAGGCATTCACCCCACACGGTCTGCTATCTGCTGGGATGCAGGACAAGCAGGACCGGTCTGCCAAGAGACAAGAAGAACTTGCGCGGGAGACTGGGGGTTCCCTCATCAATGTTCCCAATAAGCCGCCACCGCCGCAGACGGGTCTGTTGGGCGCGATTACTGCTCACGAGCGAGAGCGTAAACGCGAGGGGGGTGTCGGTGCTGCGCTGACGGAGCGTGAGCGCGAAAAGAGGCAAGCTGAGGAGCGACAACGCAAGATCGACGAGTACCAACGCCAACAACTTGATATGCAGAGCATGTACGGCCAGCAGCAGCAGTTCCCTGCCATGATGGGCAACCCGATGATGGGCAACCCTATGATGATGGGCATGAACCCGATGATGACTGGGAACCCGATGATGGCCAACGCCAATCCGATGATGGCCAGTGCCAATCCGATGATGACGGGTATGGGAGGTGGATATATGGGCTACCCGAATATGATGCCTGGGTTTGGGAATCCGCAATTCTTTGCGCAACAAGCAGCGCAGGCTGCTTATCAACAGGCGATGATGGCAGTGTATTCGTCTGGTGGATCACAATTAGCCGATGGCATGCACCCCGCGCCCATGAATCCTATGATGACTGGTGGTGGGATGGGCTTCGATCCTCGGATGTCGATGATGGGTATGCCGGTGATGGGCACCCCCATGGGCATGAATGGTATGGGTGGGGGTATGGGCATGGGTATGGGAGGTGGTGGAATGGGGGGTATGGGAGGTATGGGTATGCAGATGACAGGTGGTTCCGCGTTCGACCCACGATTTTCTCCAAATAACTTGGAAGACCTTCGTCCCCCCGGCTCGCTCGCGCAGGGTCAACGCCCCAGCTCGTCTCGGAACAGCTCGGCTGGTCAGGGATCGCCCGCTGGACCACGCCCCGTCGACGCGCGCGAGAGCCCCAAACACTGATCAGCGGTTTCTTGCATCTTTTCTGTTCTTTTGATCGGGTATGCAAGGACAGTTCTAGTTTTGTGCATTCACGCTCCTTATGACAGTTCGTGACCCCCAAAAATGCGGTTTTTTTGCCTAGTTTATCACATTCTTCATATCCCCCCTCATGGACTTGGTCATCTCAAATTATCTTTCTGCATAGGTTATATATCCCAAAAATTTAGGTGGTAGTCTCAGGTATATCTGTCTACGCTAGACTTTTTTCGCTGGTGAATGAGTTGCTGTTTCCTAGGTTCTTGCGGATGCAGTTCCCTTGTACCCTGCGTTTGGAGCGGAAGTTGTATGAAGGTGCGAGTTGTTCGCTTCGCCATTCGAAAAATGCTTTCTATCGTAACCACGAGCCAACTAGAATGACGTCTAAGATGACTTTAGGTGAGTGCAGGTCTGCCATCCACAACATACATGTGTTTGGTGCTTACGTACGCGACCTTCATATTCCCGAGGTGAATATCTGAATCTAACTTGGAGCACTAGGTGCCCGCTAAACTAGTATCCCCTTGGCAGACCTTAGACGAAGGAAGCTAGTCATTCCCTCTTTACTAGTACCGCTAAACACAGTTTAGGTTGACCGCACTGGCGCCCCTGGCTGCAGGTGGCTATGGCCTATTTTTTTCGGTTTTCCAATCACCCTCGAGGAACCTTGAGTATCTCGGCACCATTGCCGCGGCTTTCAACTACATTCAGCCCGGCGAGAAATGTGACCGCGGGTTCTTTACTTATTATCGAGAAGTGCCTTCCGAATAGGAGTTCATGGAGCAATCTCTTTGTTCTTCCCCTTTGCGCTGTCACACGTGGCCAGGTGCTTGAAGCTACTCGTAGTGTTGATGGATAATGACGATGACGATACTGTCCCGCACCAGGCCAAGTACGTGCCCTGGAGAAGAAGATCAAGCGTGCGCCGGGATGGTAGGTGGATCACCATTGTCTGGGTACTGAGAGTGTGTATACATGTCCCTCTCAAACGCCATTCAGCTTAGTACATTGCCCACTCTTCAGTTAGATGAATGTCCCGCCGTATTTGGGGTATTTCCATGCGATATTCGGTCGACGTAATTGTATGCGCTTATCAGCTACCGTAATTGTCGGTCATCACTCACTTTCTTGAATTGACAGATGCTCACTGGAGTGACTGAGTCCATTGTCTCCAGCGGGCCGTCCGTGTTTTCTCAATGCGTTCTAGCCACCTGCGCCATGGTAGGAATCATTGTAGGCCAGTTGAAGTTCTCGCGCGTCGAGTTGGGTGGACTCTGGCGGTCCAGTAGTTGGGAAGTTGGGATTGCACCTCTCCTATATTGTGCGAGTGACGCAGTAAACATGACGATGTCCCTAGTTAAATAAGTCATGTATGTAGAACCCCCAGGTATTTTAGAATGAGTCAAATACTGATTCAAGTCGAAAAAATTCAGGTCGCATACTATAGTGGAAGACAGGCACGTGCTATATCACGTGCTAAGCATTGAATCCCGGTCTTGTCAATTACATGTACCGCAGTGACTAATGCACCTACTCTCACTTCCTTGAAAGACTTGACAGATGGGTGTGAAGTCACTCTGGAGTCTCTTGTCCCCTGTGGGCCGCCCAGTACCGTGCGTTCCCTGTCCCTTCAATGGGTTCAGGTTCCTCAAACATTGAATATTTGACAGGCTGGAGACTATCGAAGGGAAAGTGCTCGCAATCGATTCTAGTATCTGGATCTACCAGTTTCAAGCTACTATGCGCGATAAGGATGGACGTGCATTGGTTAACGCACACGTGCTTGGTTTCCTCCGACGTATCTGCAAGCTATTGTTCTATGGGATTCGACCAGTCTTTGTTTTTGATGGAGGAGCTCCGGCGCTCAAGCGAAACACGATTGTAAGACATTTCTGCCTTATGCTAATCGCGGCGTTGACGCCACGGTGTAGTCCGAGCGTAAGAAGAAGAAGAGTGGTGCCGCAGCGACTTACGCTAAGGTCGCGGAGAGGCTTTTGGCGGCCCAATTGAGACGAGAGGCTTTGGTACACGCTCCAGCATCACAGTATGCGACTTATTGTATCCGGAACGAATGTATAATTGCTCATGTTGTGAGCCAGTCCTCCATCTTCAAAGGGCAAACAGAAAGCGCCCTCAGGTCCCGTGGTCCTGGATGAGAATGCAGTTTACCTGGAGGACATTGATGGCTCTGCACCGAAGACACCAGCGAAGAGGAAGGCGGAACAAACGCCCCATTCATCAAAGAAGAAGAACCGCTTTCACGATCACGATCCATATCGGCTTCCAGAAGTGGACCTTGAAGCACGAATAGCGAATGCCACTCGTTCGCAGGCTCCAGATCCGCGACTCGCCACTGAGGAGGAACTCCGGTCATTTATTGAAGAGATGCGTCCGGAGGACTTTGATGTCACTTCTGAAGCATTTCGGGAACTGCCCACCGAAGTTCAATATGAAATTGTTGGTGATCTCCGGTTGAAGTCACGTCAGACATCGTACACGCGCCTGCAAAATATGTTACGAAAGGCAGTGACGCCACTCGACTTCTCACGAGAACAAATCAAGAATCTCAAGCAGCGAAATGCTCTAACTCAGCAGCTCTTGACGACCACCGACAGCATCGGTAAAGCTCACATCACCATTCCCGTACGAATTGCCAGTGAGCGCAATCGAGAGTATGTTCTTGTCAAGAACGAAGGGGCAGATGGCGGCTGGGTCTTAGGAATCCGGGACGAAGGCACGCGCTCAAAACCGATTGAAATTGATCAGGAGGAGCCCACGCTTCAAAGTGATAGCGAAGAAGATATAGAGATGGAGGAAGTCAGTATGTACGTTACCCGCATGTTCTGATATTGATCATCAGTTCATGGTGTTATCAGACCAGGTATTGGAAGACCTGATCCCGATCTTCGGGAGTTCCAGTCAAATATGGCATTGCATGCCATAGGTCAGCGCTCACAACCATCCGTGCCAAAACCTGTCCAGAGGCGAATCAAATCGACGCCTTTATTTGAGCTGGATGACGATGATGACATACCCAGACCTCCAATTCGAGATGAATTTGACGACATCGAGGTTGCACTTGCAATTCAGGCTTCACTGGAAGATCATGCTGCCAATTATAACCCCAGTACGTTTTGCCAGAAGAGGCATACAGAGAAAGTTGACGCCCTTTTAGGTACTTCAGAACCCTCTTCTTCCAAACTCGGTCCTCCTGCAACACCTCAGCCAAAACCTGCTCTTCGAGCCCATGATTCTGACGACGATTTATATACATCACCTTCTCGGCTGGAGACTGCACTTTCGATCGCAGGGGCCGGTCCACCGCGAAGACTATCTGGAGCCCTGCATGACCTCCTCTCACCTCAGATATCGTTTGGGAAGGCGCCTTTGTTGGCCTCACCGAAGACAGTTTTGCATCCCCTACCGTCCGTTCAATCATCCTCGCCAGAATCAGATGAGAGCATGGATGAAGTATTGCCTGTACCGGCGTCGCAATCCCTCGAGGCGCCGGACAGATTGGCGGCGCCTGTCGTTGCCAGCACCCACCCCGAGCCACCACAATCTCCCCAAGTTTTGCATAATGCCGAACTAGATTCAGACGAGGACATGGAAGAAGTCGCGGTCATCGATGAAGGCCACGATTGGGAGTTACCCGACAGCTCTACGCCCGTGATACTCTCAGCACCGGAAGCCGTGGTTATGGCGAAAGAGCGACGACCAAGTCCTCCTCCGTCCTTTCAGCTATCAGAGACATTAGAAGATCATTCACTCCTGTCCTCCTCTGGTGTGGTCACCTCCAGGGCTCCAATACCCGAGAGCGACGATGAATCTGCTATCGAATGGTCACGGTCTCCATCTCCTGTCCATGGCGCTGTTCCTGAGAGCACTGAGCATGGAGTATCAGCGACATCCGTCGCTGCAGAAACATGGGATGCTGCTCAGGAAATGGATCCCCATGTCGAACAAGGTGAATTTGCCCGCTTTATGTCGCAAGTCAAGGGCAAAGATTTGGAGGTTGTTAGACATGAGATCGATGAAGAGATCAGGACGTTGAATCAGCAGAAGAAGGCAGCGATGCGTGATTCGGAAGACATTACTCAACAGATGATCTCTCAAATTATGGTGGGTATATTCTTCTATGTCATTCTTCGGAGCTCATCGTTTGGCTCTAGCTGATGCTGCGTCTTTTCGGCATTCCATACATAACTGCACCGATGGAAGCCGAAGCACAGTGCGCAGAACTAGTGTCGCTGGGTTTGGTGGAGGGCATCATTACGGACGACTCAGATGTCTTCCTTTTCGGAGGCTTGCGTGTCTTCAAGAACATGTTCAATCAATCCAAGACAGTGGAGTGCTTTCTTTTGTCGGATCTTTCTCGGGAGCTCGGGCTAGAACGCGATACACTTATCCACCTGGCATATCTCCTTGGAAGCGATTATGTCGAAGGGCTTTCCGGTGTTGGCCCTGTAGTAGCCATGGAACTGCTGAAAGAGTTTCCCGGGGAGGACGGCCTTCACAAGTTCAAGGATTGGTGGTCCAAAGTACAAAGCGGGCGGGACCGAGAAGAGGATAATAAGACCAAATTCCGGAATCGTTTCGTATGTACCTGGTTGAAATTTTCAGACGTCCATGTGTGCTCATCGTTTAATTTAGAAAAAGAAGTTCAAGGACCTATACCTACCACCGGAGTGGCCTAATCCTTTAGTGGTGAGTGACTGTTCATTTACCTCAGTGTTGGACTTCACCGCAGGTACCGTAGAGGGATGCTTATTATCATCCGACGGTGGATTCATCAGAGGAGCCGTTCAAATGGGGGATGCCCGACCTCGACGCCTTACGACAGTGAGTAATGTCCTCAGCACTTGGAAAATACTCAAAAGGTTCCGAAGCTTTTTGCACGAAGAACTAGGCTGGATCCAGTCCAAAGTTGATGATCTGCTCTTACCCATTATTCAGATAATGAATAAGCGGAACCAGGTGCGGTGCAAACCATGTGGAATCATTCTTCGGTTTACGATGGTCCAATATTTTTTGATAGGCTGCATCTATGAATAGGCAGGGCAATTTAACCAGTTTCTTTGATGTTGCGCCTGGTAGCGGATCATATGCTCCAAGGAAACGGCAAGCATACGGAAGCAAGCGTCTCCAGCAAGTGGTTACAGATTTCCGGAAACAGCAGGCCCAGCGAAAAGGGGGAAGCACAAGCACTGCAGTACCCGACGAGGCAGATGATTTGATACCCGAAGACGACCACGAGCCTGCGATCAAGAAGAGGAAAACAGGGGCTAAGCAGAAGAGTCAAACGAAAACCATTATCGGGGCGGCACAACAAAAAAGACCTCGATCAGTGGCTAGAGGCAAGAGCCGCGACTCCCATATCCGGGCATCGACTTCTAGGGCAGGGGCGGAACCAGGGTCTGGAAGCGGGGACGAGTATGTTGGGAATGACGATGGTCCATCCGCCACAAAAGCCTCAAAACCCCACCTCCGCCCACGCGCGAGGCCAGTGGCAAAAGGGAACCGAAAACCTGACAGATACGACGGCCTCGCGGCAGACTCCGAAGGTTCTTAGCTGTGTTGCATCACTTAGCAACATAGATACTCCCTGAGATCATACGGAGGTATTGTGTTCAGGGAGAGATGAGATTGGAGCGAATGAATTGTCGCGAATCGTGCTGTCAGAAATCGTGGCACAAGAGCGAAATTCTCTCAGATAAGGAATTCAATGTACGGATCTTCTAAGTGCACTGCATAATTACTCGTCAATCTCCTCGGTCTCTTCTCTGGCCTAGAACACTATTCAGATCGCCCCACTCATTGAGCACACGTGCAACAGGAGCCTACCTTGTTTTCTTCAAGTCCGCCAAGTTCACGTACAAGCCCGGAGTACGGGTATTCCCGGGGTACGGTTGGTCGTTCTGGTACAAGTGCATACTTGCACAGGAAACCGAAACCAACGAATGCCGAAATGGCGAGAGAAAGTTGGAAAAGAGCCTTTTGTGGGGGAACCGGAGGAATATCAGGACCCCACATGGAAAGAACTTCGTCGTATTCTTGAATCTGCAAAAAGCATGCGGGTCTAAGTTGACAATTACGCGCCAGAAATGGGTAATATGCTGACCGGGTCTCCAAAATTCCGTCGCATTTGCTGATCCCACCAGCCTTTGGCAGGGAGTTCCTGGCTCGACACCCATGGTAAGTCAGGGTAGTCGCCAAGCTGGGGGTCCTTTTCGTGTGGTTTGTACGTCACAGGCGTTGCGTATGCACGCGACACTATATTGAAATGCCGCCTGGATATAATGCTCGCGAGACGGCGGGACATTGACGAGCTCATCGAAGTCAAAGGTGAGGATGAGACTTGATGGAGGTGGCAATTGGGTTGGTATGGTCCCGGGAAATAATTCCCATATTAAGATAAGACCTCGGACACAAGAACGTGCGGAGGCAATTGCTTACAACAAACCGACGGGAGCGACGGGTTGTGAAAAGTTTAACGAACGGCATCTTTTCCTATCTTCGCGGCCCTGCAAGGTATGTACAACATGGAGAAGAGGCGGCTATCCTCGGCCCTCCCGACTCCCCAATAAATTTTTCAAGGTCGATCATTTATCATGCTTCATCACTAACGCTCGATTTTAATTTGATTTCTCATCTTCGTTCAAGGTTCTCCCACTCACAGATACATACCTGTGCCATCGCCATCGTCACCCCACTGTCGTATGGCACCATGAACGATTCAGATACACCAGACAAGAAAGTTGACGACGACGCGCTTCCTGCAAAGCTTCCATGCAAGCGGCGTCCCGGCGAGGTTGTATCACCTTTGAAATACACAAACGACATTGTGAATTTGTAGGTCTTTTTTTAAAGGCATGGTTCAAGTCTTCTGTTGTTCTTACGAACCATGTTTCAGCGATCACTGGGACCATATGTTCATAACAAGTTGTTGTCGAAGCCTTACACTTTACGATTTCGACGGTCCTCCATCTACCATTCTTGATCTCGGATGTGGGCGTGGTCTTTGGGCCATTGAAGCTGCCAGGCAATGGCAGGTATGGTCTAGAATATACAGCGTTGTCATTGTTTTTTTACGCGTGAGTGTAGGGCAGCACAGTTGTTGGGTTTGACATCGAGCCCATGCAACCACGCTTTAATGTCCTCGAAAAGTCCGTTTCTCGTCGGTTGAAATGGGTTCAAGGCAATGTGTAGGCATTCTTCTCGTTTTCCGTAATATGCGTCATATCTAATGCGTTCCACAGTCTAGAACAGTTACCGTTCTTGGATGGTCAATTTGATTTCGTGAGGATGGTCCGAATGGGCCTACACATCCCGGAGGATGAGGTTAGTGTTCCGTCCTTGACGTCGTTGATTTGCTAATGGTCTTGTCACAACGTACAGTGGCCATCAGTCCTGGCGGTAAGGAATTTTTCCGTCATATGCCGTAGAGCTCCTTAAATCGCTTTAATCTGACACAACTCAGGAAATCGCACGGATCCTCAAACCTCACGGTGTGTTTGAGGTGCGGGCTTTTTTCGGCTGCAGTAGGCGTTCCTCACAGACATCCCTAGGTTATTGAAGAGGACCTGTTATTTCCATGCCAATCTGGACAGTCGCATGATGTAACCCCTGCCAGTGAAAGCTCATCCGGTAGCTCGACGCAGGGCTCAGGTACCGCTGTGACTTCGACCTCTTATCAAAAATCTGTTGAGTCCTTGAAGAGCAAAAACGCCAGCCTAGATACACTTTCTGGGCCTTCGTCAACCTCATTGACGTCTGTGCTGGACGATAAACTCAGGCCTCCGAAACCTCCCGATCCACAAGATCACTCACGGCTTAGACATGCATGGGAGGAAATGCTTGACGACTCTTTCTTGGCGCTGCAACTACTTTCGGTCTTGCCTTTATATCTTTCATCATCGTTTGCCAGTATTCGATCGCATCCCCCCCTACAAATTCCCTTGCCTTACAGCTCTTCCGACAGGCAGCAGCTCACGACTCAACATTCGATGTCGACTGTACAGCTTGATCCTGCAACCCTTTTTGAGCTTCGGGCCTTGTCGGCACAACCGTCGTCTGAAATCGATCATAGAGCGACAGCGGGGTCTTCCCAGCGGAGCATGTCATCATGGGCATGCATGCACCTAGCCCGGACCGTACGGACAATCATGGGTTGTAAAGAGTCGATCTGGAGTGCCTATGAACGACTGTATGGCGACGACCCTTTACCCCCGGTCGTCAGAACGTCTCAACAGAAGCATCTGTCGACGAGTTGGTACGAGCCGGCAACCAATCCGCTTCGCGATTACTTCGAACGTGACTGGATCAATTGGGAAAAGTGCCTCCTCCACTTCTGAAATAACGAGTCAAGCTAATTCTTTTCTCGTATAGCGATATGGCGGATCGCACCAGCGTACGTGGACGCATGCGAGCGGAATTATCATGGGGCGAACCTGCTGGTAAACCTCCAGAATGGCGCGTTTGGCGTAACTCGCTGCCTAAACAAGCAGCAACCTCTCATCGAGAGGATACCGCAGAACTTTGCCGGAGCCTTCGTGGCTTTGTATGTTTTAAATCTAAGGACTAATGACGCGACGCTGCATACCCACCTTCATGTATCACAATGGATGGACTGACGGATGTCTCGAGGAAGTTTTCGCGAAAGTTGTGGCGCCCAGGATAGATGTGACCTTGCACACCTTCTAGCTAAGTGGTCCAGCTGGCCTCTATTCGATATTTGTTGAACATCCCAACGATGATATCGGCACGGATACCCAGTACCTAAAGTAGATCTCATACTGTGCATTATTATATACCCCTTTGCAGTCGCTCTACAAAGGATTCTCACCCCAAGGGCACGATTTGGCAAGTTGGGCCACTAGTACGGCAGTTGGAGAACCCGGAGGCGCACGACTCATTCGTTTTGGAGTGCCTTACTGGTTTTGCTGGCTACATCATATAGGTCGGTGAAAATCGTGCAAGAGTGCCATTGTAATAAAAGTGGGATCTAGAACGGTCTTGGCCCAGAGTGATGACGTTTTGCAGGAATTAATATTGAAATGTCCGAACCCCTGGTGTGGGCTCTAATGGGCAGAATGAGGCAGAATGTGGGTGTGAAAAAGTCACGTGACACAGGCACCACACATATAAGCTAAATTTAAAAAGTATAAGCGAAATTTTGTGCAAGGTTATTATCGTGTATCAGCTTGTATCTCCCCTTCTTCCTGCGTGATCACGATGTCACCTCTAGAGTCTTACAAGACACAACTTCTCGAGCAAGCCGCGCAAGTTGGTGCTCTCAAATTTGGCAACTTTACGCTCAAGTCTGGGCGGTGAGCGACTCGAGTCCCCCTAATCCATCTACTCGATTCCTTATCAGATGTGTACTAGTCAATCTCCTTACTTCTTCAACGCGGGGCTCATGTCTGATGGCACGATCCTACACACCGTTGCACAAGCTTACGCTGCCACCCTCTGTGCTTCCGCATCCCTTGATGATCCCTTTACCGACTTCGACATCCTCTTTGGGCCCGCCTACAAAGGCATTTCACTCGCAGCGTGCACCGCACTCGTTCTTGCATCCGTACATGGCCGTGAAGTCAGACTCGCATACGATCGTAAGGAGGCAAAGGACCATGGAGAGGGCGGCAATGTCGTCGGATGGCCGTCCGGTGGAAAGCAGAAATGGCGTGTCGTTGTTTTGGATGACGTCATGACCACTGGCCTGGCAGCAAGCACCGCGATAAAACACATCACTATGCAAGGCGGAGAGGTTGTGGGGGTCGTGCAGCTACTCGATCGGGAGGAATTTTCGGAGGTAGACGAGCAGGGACGGAAGGTGAGCTCGGTCATGAAGTTGGAGCGCTTGCTGGGAGGGAAGGGGAGAGTAAGGAGCGTATTAAAGATGCGAGACCTGGTAAAGTGGTTGGAGGAGAAGGAGGCACGAGGAGAAGCAGGTGAGGAGCAGAGGAAGAGTTTACAGGCGATGAGGGAGTATAGAGACACATATGGTATACAAGCTTAATCATGAGGCTGGTTCGCCTCTTCGAGGATGTAATGTATTAAGAAGTGTAAGTAGAATATGAATCCACGATAACCGCTTGCTCACAACTGAACGAACATCCAGAGTATTCCGAGTGGAGAGGAGATAAGCAGTCCGGCCGGTAGAAGCACGGAGTTGGAGCCGACTCGCGATCAAGATTCAAGAAGGCGTCGATCAATCAAGAAGAGCATTGCTCGGCATCGTACGTGTACCAGATGGAGTATCATTGACCAGGGTCTGGATCATTGAAATCTGCAGATCAACTAGCCGTGGAAGCTTCCTATAGGCCGCTGTGTTGGCGGAGTAAGTACATCTAACGAACTTATGTCAAAGATCATTGTTCGACCGCTAAACTCTTGCCGATGTTAATCAACGTTCACCCATGAAGTTTTTCCAGTTGTAACCGCGGGTAATTTATTGCCTACTACTACTTACAATAGCAGCTGATTATCGTCGCCATGTTATAGTAGTTAAGTTCTCCGACTAGCCAGTCATCAATTCATCGTCAAATTGACTTGACTTGACGCCTTGTTGCACATCACACTAGCTCATGCTAATAGATTTTTCGTAGGTATACAGTACCGTATACTGCATAGTGCAAAATTACTGTAATAGCTCTTTTGAGTGACAAAAACGAGCGCGCGGTGTGCGTTATTCGATTACCAACTACGCGCCGAACGCGCAAGCCCTATCAAAGAGCGCACGGCGGGAATTCTCAATGCAGCAAGACTGCGGATACGTAGTAACGAATGTGCAGATATCGCGTAATAGTCCGGCGCTGCCAACTGACACTTGTTTGCAACCTATCTTTGACATCCATGATCCCGTAGAATTGATTCTCATTCGATATCGGTCGGGTAACATTCTTACCATGAATCTTTGACGACGGCCGCTTATACTTAATCTGGTATGAGACATCAACAAGCGAGACTACAAAGCGATTGCCATTACATCCTGTAAGTGGAAAGCGACTTTGGAAACAGGTACTGGCCCACAGGGGGTATACTTCCAAACACAGACATGATAAAACTGACTCTATGTATCTCCATAACGCAGAGTTCGTAATATGGCACGCCCAGAGGGCATTTACGGACTAAGCACTTTGACAGTAGCATTGTTGAGGACGTTGCTAACATCTGTGGGGTAGTGTTAAGGATGACCAACGTCTTATGTGACTGGTACTTGCCAACACCAACGCCGATCAAACTGCCAGAGGAACCGCCACGTGCGCGAAGGTTACCTGGAAATGACTTCAGAGGTGAACTATCAATTCAAGTAAATGTCATACTAAGGTCGACTGAAGCATCCCTCCCCGTCAGGGCGCTGACGCTCAAGTTGTTCGCGACATTTTCCACCACTGTGAACGATGTAAGCTCAACCTTTCCGCACAGGTTTGAAACACTAACAAACGCCGACGTCAATGAGAGCGGGGTCACTGCCACGGCGCTGAGGTGGGGCAGCGAGAGCTGAACTGCAGAGAAGAGCAATGGAGGCGAAGAGAGCGAGTTGCATACTGAACAAGGGAAGCTACGCAAGTGAAAGTCGAGAGGTAAAGAACGACTGAGGAGTTGGAGTCACCAAGAGGACTCATCTTATACTCAATCTTTGGTTGGATCCCGAATAAGATAACAGTGCTCAGCATAGTTTGGGACCCGAAAATAATCGAAAACTTCTGTTTTCGAAGTAGAACAGAAGCCTCAACGATATGTCATATGTGCACGAAAATCGGCCCGCACAATCGCCACGACTAACCACCATTGAATGCGTGTCGCATTGAGCACAACGGGTTTTAATCGTTTATGCCGAGATGGACTCTAGATACAGGCATCCTGTAGTCTTATTTCCGACCCACAAGTGTCCTTCTAGAGACTTTACTTCGTGGATTAGCCCTGAATGGGGCTCAATCGACTCGGACATCGAATAGTCTCCCCGAAGAGGTAATCACCGATGTCATGTATGATGATGGTATTTTGTTATCCAGTTCTGCAGAGCATGCCTTGACCACAGCATCACTTGAGTGTCAGGATGACACGAACCACGCGATGCGTCAATGACCGTCTGTAAGTCTGTCGCATTAATTATGGGCCTGAAGTCGAAACCTGGTCTAAGTAACAGTCGAACAGCAGATGCTTGCACTGGGATTGGTCCATGCTCGGTTCCACTGTCACAGAGGCTAGACTCCAAGACTCGGACATGACCGAGATTATAACCTGAAACGAGGTCGAGGATGACGAAAGGCATCTTTGTTCTTTGTTGTGAGATCGGTACCTGCCTAACAACAAATGTGGGTGGTCGTCATAATAGCATGAAGCATACAATTTCACGTACGTACGATTCGTTCTACGTTATTTTCTAGTTGATGCAGCTGCCTTCTCACAAGTCACAGCAAGATGGTTTTTACGATAAGCTTCGTCATTCCGAAAACCCGCAGTAGTAGAAGCGGCAGATTGTATACCAGTCGATAGATATCGCGTCTTCTCTGAACGCAACTACTTAGGTCATACCTTATCGAAGACTAGTGACAGGCACCTTTTCATCCTATAGGTCTCAATAGATAATACCACCAGAATTAAATTTGTTCGGGCTGGCATCCGGTTGCGGGAAGCCGAGGTTGGACTTGGGAAGTAGTAGCGGGAGGTTTTAGAAAGACACGAGCAGAGATGGTGTACGCCCGCCCATTCTCGTCGTACCAATAAGCCCTCTAAGAAAGCAGGACACGCTATGCACATCCCGGGGTACCTAGTCTTCTTCGGCATTAGCATCGGTACTTTTACTCCTTCCTTTCTTCTTCGATCCTTCGTACTAAGACCTACCTGAGCTTTGAACTGTTCGATCCTGAGACCCAGAACAAAGTCAGTATATATCTTGCGTAACTCAAGTTTGGGTTCAACACCTTACACCACTTCATCGTCTCTAACTCCACTCACTAGCCACATCTATGGTAATTGCCTGGCTTTGTCCTGTGTCTTCGGCACTCGTACGTTACAGTCCCTGTGGACTTGAAGTACTTTGTTATTACATCCGACCTTGCCGTGCGCGTAAGCGAGAGGCCAGAGTTGAACACAGTGAGCGCGCAGGTGGAGGCTTTTGTCTAGCCCCTCAAATGCGCTGAACAAAATTTCTACAACGATGCCTCTTCTTGAAGGTATTGCTATTCCTTTGAACATTGCCTGGCGGTGACTAGCGTTTTGTGCGTTTGGGATGGTCCAGAGAGGACTAGGATAAAAACTCTGCCTGCTAGTTACACAGCGCCGTATGGATGGCCTGAACACGCCTGCAGACAGGCTACTCTGGCCATACGATATGCGAATCAGCGACACGTAACCCTCAGCGGGACCGCCTTCGAACCTCTTCGAACACGTAGTTACTCGGCTCTTGCGACGTCAATTATGTCTATATGACAACGAACTCACACCATTCTATAATGACAACACCTCATGGACATGCCAGTGGGGAAGAATGTCATGGTATAAAAACATCAATCTGCTTGATAGACAGCGAGATTCTATTTAAAATTTTGAAGGAATAGATTTCCTTACATTTAAAAATGCCTAGGTATCGACCAGATGGAGTTGTGAGCTGATCGCTGAGTCGGCAGTTTGAGTACTACTAGTAAGTAGAGAGTGTTAGCTGTCGGACCAGCCCAATGATTCAAGTTCAACTTTTGTTTAGGCCCACGGATGTTAACTTACATACACAGCCCCCAAGATATACCATATCGGGAACGCCCAAGTTTGATGACTGCAAATCAATCTTTCCATCCTCGCGTGTAGCTCTCTTCATTCGATCATACCTATTTCTACATTGATCTTACGCTATGGCTGAGGCCTCTACCACAGACACATCAAAGGCTGCTGAAAAACTTCGGCTGATCAGTGAAGCCGATGTAACAAAGTACAAGGTATGAGGGCGTCATTGCCATCGTTGGTTCGTCCAGTCCGATCGAATGACCACGATGTTGTCTAGGCTGCCGGTGATATCGTAAACGATGTTATGAAGAAGCTAATCGCGCTCTGCGTTGAGGGCGCAAAGATCATCGATCTTTGTATTGAAGGCGACAAGTTCATCGAGGAGGGGACTGGTGGAGTTTACAACAAACCCGTGAAGGGGGTTAAAACAATCAAGGGTGCGTCATTTATCTTCTGTGATTAGGAAATGATGTGTACGACTTTTGAAAAGGCCTTGCATTTCCGACAAGCATTTCTGTAAACAACACTGTCGCCCACTTTTCACCCCTGGCGTGCGTGGATTTTATATTCGACTCTGTACAACCTTCTAAAACTTTGCTCCATCGTAGTTCAGATCCACTAGCATCCCAGGTCCTTGCTAAAGGTGATGTGGTGAAGCTCCACATCGGTGCTCACATCGACGGCTTCGCTGTTATTAGTGCAGAGACCATCGTTGTCGGCGCAACAGAGCAAGACCCTGTGACTGGCAGAAAGGCAGATGTGATCAAGGCAGCTTGGCATGCTGCTGAGATAGCAATGAGGCTCATGAAAGTCGGAAATAAGAACTTCGCAATTACCGATGCCGTCGCGAAAGCTGCAGCAGCTTGGGATTGCAAGCCTGTCGAAGGTGATTTTGTGACCAACTCAAGTGCGAGTAGAGTGAATCTGATGTGACGGATTTAGGTATGCTCTCTTGTCAACAAACGCAAAATGTCATCGATGGCAAGAAGCGCATTATTCTCAATCCGAACGAAACGCAGAAACGCGATACCGAGACGATCGTATTCGCAGAGGATGAGGTCTATGGAATTGATATACTCATTTCTTCGGGAGAAGATGGCAAGGTCTGATCCCGACTTCAAACAGAAACGAACCTCGATATTGATAACTTGTCAGGCACGTATCGAGGATTCTCGGACGACTATCTACCAAAAAGATAGCACAGTAACTTATCAATTGAAGATGAAGAACTCGCGTGCCGTGTTCTCGGAGGTGCAGAAAAAGGCTGGTGCCTTCCCATTCAACGTTCGTGCGCTGGAGGATGAGAAGAGGGCACGACTTGGTCTTCAGGAGGCCGTGCAACATGGCTTGATTAAGCCGTATGAAATTGTGTACGTGGATAACGTCCTTGTTTCGATACACTCTTAATGACATCGTGATAGGTACACCCCTGCAAATACTTTTGTGGCAGCATTCCACTTTACGATTGCATTACTTCCTGCTGGCCCACTGATGTTGACTCACCCACCAGTGTGGTACAAGCCGGAGCTGGTGAAGAGTGATAAGGAATTAGAAGACGAGGAGCTCAAAGGTTTGCTGTCCAAATCGCTTCGTGAGAGCAAAAAGAATAAGAAGAAAGCAAAAGAAGCTGAGGGTAACGCGGACGCTGAATAAAGAATACAATTGCTAGAGTATTGCCGATCAATGGATTTATGTACGACGAAGGCGAAGAGAATGCCTCCCTCACAAAACAATTGCTTTCCTCCCATCATCTAAATAACACTGGTTTTCGTTCTGAATCCTCTCCAAACTCGCCGATTGTTCGGGCGACTAAATCAACATTCTCCAGAAAGCCATTCGTTGTCAGCCTCGCCAGTCGAACTGTTGAAGTCGCAAATGTCCTGCATCTCGTTCAATACATGCGATTGACTCCATCCTTTCGTGAACACATACGCAACAAGATCATTGCCGTCCACTGCCAAATTGCGCTTGACAGCCTCTCGTTGAAGCTCCTGATCTACGTCAATCACTTGCATTGCTATGTTGGCATGTTTGGGGTTTGCAAAAGGAACTCGTATGGTACTATGTTCCAGCTTGGGATGAGAACGGAAGATGAAAATAACATACTTACACTGTATGCCATGATGATTCGGACATAACGATGGCCAGTGAGCGCTAGTGAGTAACCAGCTGCTTGCCTGCTAAACGTTCAATGTTGAAGTAAGTAGTAAGTACAACACATATTCACTGTCACACATTTGGCGGAGGTCACATATGTCACGATAACGTGAGTATTGCATGCATGGAATTTTCACCGGCAGTATGCTTTGTGAGCATATGTATTGTACGACAATCACTAGAGGGCCGACTCGGAGAGGATCCGCCGTGACTGTACATCCATCTCACCTTGTCAATATATAGATCAGCTCTGGGAAACTATGGTACGTCAACCGACCGCACAACATTGACACGTCTGGCAGCTGTACTGCCAGGCTCCCAGCCCTTGTGGTTGTCCACGATACAATGTGTGACTTATGGTCGGAAGCATTCAACCGACGATACATAGTACACCAATCTGCCGACATCCGGCTGTGCTCCGGTTATTCGCAATACCATGTGTATGATCGGAAGGATTCAACCAACGGCGCACACTACTGGAACGTCCAATTAAGCGCGATCGCATAGACTCCGTGCATTAGATTGTTCTAGCCCGAGATCTTCATTCCAGTCACTTTTGCGCGGTCAGTCGAGACACGCTCGAGTGCTCGCATGATCAAACAATGAGTTGGTAGCTTGTTCATAATTTCAATTTGTCATATGTCACTACTTATCGTGCAAATTTCAAAATTTCAGACTCCTACCTCCTAGGAGTCCTACAGCGACAAGTGCGCTGATCACAGGTGGCAGAATTTGCGCCAAAGTTAGGTATGACTTTCTTCACCATGGTCCATAATATATATAGATCAACTTGGGAAATGTCAGGTCCATAGTACCTGTATATTCGCAGGGAGGATTACCGACGACACACGCTGGGTCCTGCATCGATTCGTGTATTTGTTCATACCTCATTCCAACTTCGTCTCCGCCGAGTTCTGTAGGATCTGTTGACGGGCTGAACAGAAAATCAGGAATGGGTTGGTAACTTGTTCGTAATGAATGTGCTTGATAACTCATCGAAGTCATGGGTCAAACTTTCTGTGCAGATTTATCTTGGACTACTGCAACAGCTGCGTTAGTTGCAACGTTCACGATCTCAAAGGTCCTGAAGTTTGTGTCAGGTCTGAAGGTGCGATGCCTACGACTTACATCAGTGTTCTCCTTGACACATTTTGATACTCCTGTTGCCATTTAGGCAGTGGATTACCTGCCGGGTCTATGGGTCCCATTTCAGCCCCTCAGTTTGCTAGGTGTTATCCTACCAGAAACGTCATGGAACCCGGGTACGTTGGACCTTCTCCTCGAAGAGTATGGCACTATTGCCTAACGCAATCCACCAGGTTTAATATTCGCCTGGACGTGGAGACGTACCAGGAACAGTAAGCGCAGCTGCCCCTTGAATGCATGCACAGCGTATTGACCGTTCTAACTAGTTTATCATCGGTTTGGAAATGACACCGTTTCTGTAGTGCCTTTTCTGCATGGCACACCAACATTGTATACACAATCTATGGAGGTCGCCAGGCAAGTTGTGTCCGCTGGTGAGAAGACAGGTGTTTTTGGGAAGGCAGAAGATATGGGTCGCGCCCTTCTGTGAGTTTATTTCCACATGATAAACCTCAACAGCATCCCAACGAATATAAGGTTCTGGGGCCCGAGTATCATTGCCACTGTGGACAGGGATCAGTGGAGGAGACACAGGAGGATATCTGGACCTGCCTTCAATAACGATACGTCCGTCTTACGCGTAATTGCGTGAGGAGCTCACTAAGATGCGTGCTAATAGTTACAAACTTGTCTGGAATGTTAGCCAAAAAGTCTACGCCGACATGATGGCCAATGAAGGGTGGACAGCAAATGCAACCATAGATATTCCATGTGTTCAGCAACTGGTGTCCAAGGTTGGTGTCCTGGTGTGGCCGTGTGCTTGTCATTGATGTTAACCATTTATAGTTCACCCTCATCATCATTGCCACCTGCGGCTTCGGTCTCCCATTTTCCTGGGTGGAACCACCCTCTTACAATGGACAAATGTCAATTCAGCAGTGCTTCAGGATTATAACGCATACATCTCTCTTTGCCATTTCAGCTCCGAAGTGGGTTTGGAAGCTGCCGTTGCCATGGTATTTCTTTACTCAAACGCATTGAGTTGAGTAAGCCATTGACCAATCCACAGGATTCGCCGTACTCGCCAAGCGTACGATACCATGAGGGCATTCATGCATTCACACGTCCAGGAGAGGCGCGAGGCCATCAATTCTTCTGCAGACGATAATACAGCGAAAGACATCTTTTCTTTGTTTGTCCGAGCGAGCGAAGATCAGGGAGGTAAAATGGGTTTGAGCAACGAGGAATTGGTACCCATTTCAAACTGTTCAAAGGTCGCTGTATTGAATAATTGTAGATCGGGAATGTCTTTGCGTTGCTCTTTGCTGGCCATGGTACGTTTTCGCCCCGTTTATCATTCTGGAGTTTTAAGTAACTCTTTGCAGAGACCACCGCACATACCCTGGCAGCCACTCTGGGTTTCCTATCACTGAATCCATCTGTTCAGGAAGAGATAGTTGCGCAAATTCACGAAGTCACTAAAGGGCGCGAAAATGGCGAGATCGTGAGCTATTGCAAATCTGACGTCTGTAATATGCCCAACCTCATTCTTAGATATTCGAGGACTATAGCAGACTTGACAAGGTTCTTGCAGCATTCTATGAAGGTGTCAGAATGTTCCGTAGGTGATCTTTCTTCACCCGGTGTTAAACTGAGCCATTCCCAGCTTCTGGTGTATATCTCATAAGAGAGGCAAAGCAAGACACGGTGCTCAATCTTTCTGGCACTAGGGAGGAGCCAAAGGTCTTGCAAGTTAAGAAAGGCACAAGTGTAAGCCACAACTCTCCCCTGCAGGATAATTTCCGAGTTCATATTCTCAATTCAAAGGTCATTGTTGACATGATTGGCGTCCGTGCGTGCGGCCATTTGTTCTTAGATCATTTGTAACCCCACTGAACGACTAGAGTACAACCCACGATATTTTTCCGACCCAGAAGAATTCAAGCCTGCACGATGGTATGCGGACAGGACAAGTGATGGAGACCTTGCAGACTCAGAAGAGTACACCGCATTTAGCGTCGGTATGTATAACCGTTGGCCTTGTTCGCATTACTCAACATCGTTCGTAGGCCCACGCGCTTGCCTGGGAAAGAAATTCGCGACGACTGAGGCCGTTTGTCTCCTGGCACTACTTCTACGCGACTGGCAGGTTGAGCCCCTTCTATCGGTCAACGTCTCCACTGGAGAGAACGAAACCACAGAAGAATGGCGGGAAAGGATCATGCAGGCTGTGATGAGCGTTACGATGGGCGTCAGGGATGTTCCGCTGACACTTGTAAGGCGGATTTGAGGACAATTTATCTCTGCTATCAGCGTACAGTGTTTTGTTATATCAACATGCTATGTCCTTGTCTCACAATATATACAGATCGGCTTGGGGAAACTATGATACTAGATACTTGATTCAACCGACGGAACAACACCACTGTGTTCCCCTGATTACCTAAGGCAATCGAATCTGGCACATCCAGTTACAATATCCATAGTGAGTGCTATTTACAGTAAACCAAGGTTCCGACGAAGGTCGGCCTTACACTATGTAGAAACATCCATATCAGGATTCATATCAATCAGTTCGACGGCACTGCCAACGGCGGTCCACCTCAGGCCCACCGGAAGCTGTGCCAACTCTGTGGATTCACTCATCCCTCGTTCCAGCTTCTTCTCCACTGAATTTTGCAAGATCAATTGACAGAGCAAATCAGGAATGGGTCGGTAGCTTGATCATCATAAACCTGCTTGATAACTCATCGAACATGAATGGGACTTACCGTGCAGATTTTTCTTGGACTACTGCAACAGCTGCGCTGCTCGCAGCACTCGCGGTCTCAAAGGTCCTACAGTTTGTGTCAGGTCTGAAGGTGCGATACTTATGACTTACATCAATGCTATCATTTGATACTCCTATTTCTGTTTAGGCAGTGGATTACCTCCCGGGTTTAAGGGTCCCATTTCAGCCCCTCAGTTTGCCAGGTATGCTGTTACCAGAAATGTCATGGAATCCGGGTATGTTGTATCTTTTCCTCGAAGACAATGGCCTATTGCCTAACGGAATATACTAGGCGTGATATTCACCTGGACATGGAGACGTGGTACCAGGAACAGTAAGCGTATCTGTCCCCTGAATGTATAAACAGCGTATTGACTGTTCTTCCCGTCGGTCACTAGTTTATCGTCGTTTTGGAAATGACACCGTCTCTGTGGTACCTTTCATTTATGGTACACCGACATTGTATACACAATCTATGGAGATCACTAGGCAGGTTGTATCCGTTGGTGAGAAGACGGGTGTTTTCGGGAAGGCAGAAGAAATGTCTCGTATCATTCGGTGAGTTCATTTCCCTCTGTTCAACCTCAGCATGATCCCAACGAATGTAAGGTACTGGGGCCCGAGTGTTATTACCGTCGTGGATAGGGATCAATGGAGGAGACACAGGAGGATATTTGGACCTGCCTTTAACAACAATACGTCCGTGTTACATGTAATTGTGCGAGGAGCTCACCAAGACCTATTCTCACAGTTATAAACTTGTCTGGAATACTACCCAAAAAGTCTATGCCGACATGATAGTCAGTGAAGGGTGGGTAGGGAATGCAACGACAGATGTCCCATGTGTTCAGCAACTGATATCCAAGGTCAGTGTCCTGGTGCAGCTGCTAGCTGCCATGCTTGTCATTGAGACTAATTGTAATCGTTTGTAGTTCACCCTGATTATCATTGCCACATGCGGTTTCAATCTCCCATGTTCCTGGGTAGAGCCCCCTTCTCACAATGGACAGATGCCAATTCAGCAGTGCTTCGGAATTATATCGCGTACAACTCTCTTTGCGACTGCAGCCCCGAAGTGGGCTTGGAAGCTGCCGCTGCCATGGTATTTCTTTACTCTACTCGAATGCATTGGGTTGAATAAGTGATTGACCATTCACTAATCCACAGGGTTCGCCGCACCCGCCAAGCGTACGATACCATGAGGGCATTCATGAATTCACAGGTTCAGGAGAGACGCGAGACCATAAATTCTTCTCCAGGTGATAATACAGCGAAAGACATATTTTCTCTGTTTGTCCGAGCAAGTGAAGATGAGGGAGGTAAATTGGGTTTCAGCGACGAAGAATTGGTACCCTTTTCAAATTGTTCAAAAGTTGTGGTATTGAATGATCTTACATAGATAGGAAACGTCTTTGCATTGCTCTTTGCTGGCCATGGTGCATTTTTGTCCCGTTTATCATCCTGGAGTTTCAAGTAATTATTCGCAGAGACGACCGCACACACCCTGGCAGCCACTCTGGGCTTCCTATCACTAAATCCATCTATTCAGGAAGAGACAGTTGCGCAAGTTCGCGAAGTCACTAAAGGGCGCGAAAATGGCGAGATCGTGAGCTATTGCAAATCTGACGTCTGCGATATGCCTAACCACATCCTTAGATATTTGAGGACTATAGCAGACTCGACAAGGTTCTTGCAGCATTCTATGAAGGTGTCAGAATGTTCCGTAGGTACCCTTTCTCCCCTGCCCGTTTCAAAACTGAACCATTCCCAGCTTCTGGTGTATATCTCATAAGAGAGGCAAAGCAAGACACAGTGCTCAATCTTTCTGGCGCTGGGGAGGAGCCAAATATCTTGCCAGTAAAGAAAGGCACGCATGTGAGCCACAACTCTCCCGTGCAATAATCACCAGGCTCATTCTCGATGAATAGGTCATTACTGACATGATTGGCGTCCGTACGTGCGATCGCTTGTTCTTTAGATTATTTTAACCCCACGAAATGACTAGACTACCACACGCAATATTTTTCCGATCCGGAAGAATTCAAGCCTGCACGATGGTATACGGACAGAACAAGTGATGGAGACCTTGCGGACGCCGAAGAGCATACTGCTTTTAGCGTCGGTATGTATAGCTGCTATTGGCCTCGTTCGCATTACTTAACACTGTCCAAAGGTCCACGCGCCTGCCCAGGAAAGAAGTTCGCGGCGACTGAGGCCGTTTGTCTGCTGGCACTACTTCTACGCGATTGGAAGGTTGTGCCCCTTCTGTCGGTCAATGTCTCCACTGGAGAAAAGGAGACCACACAAGAATGGCGGGCAAGGGTCATGCATCCTGTGATGGGTATTACAATGGGCGTCAGGGATATTCCGCTGACATTTGTAAGGCGGATTTGAGGACAATTTATGAACGATTATCTCTGTAACAGTACTAGTTGTACATTGTAACTTTTGTTATATCGATATGCACTGCCAGTCAATTGAGGTTGATGTAGCTGTGTAAATCTCACGTGGTGGTTCGCGTCGCGTGTTTGCCGGTCCCACCGCGACGGCCCTACTACCTATAGCAAGCCCGGCGTGAGTACTTTGCAACTTACTTGGAGCTCCCTCTGACGATGTTTCACGACAAAACGACATATTCTCTACAATTACACAACTAACTTATATCCTTCAAATCCTTTGGTCGATTCCTGGCGAACAGGATACTATACCGTAACGTTCTACTGTAAGTATATGTCATGACTAGCAATCGGCGGCGCGCAGTAGCAACGCTGCACTACTTGATACCACTTGCACTAGGTCAATATATTCCACTGTCTAGGTACGTATATCTAGTTTATCAGCAAAGGGCTGCCGATGATTGTGCAATAGATGGGGACAAGCTGTGGCTTTACTAGAAAATGACCTCTATGTCCACGGAGGTCTGACAGACCAGTATGATCAATACTCATACACATCTGCACCACCCACATCAGAAGTATTGCTCCTCGATCTCTCTGTATCCTTCAGTGCCGCGTCTCCGCCATGGCAACTGCTCTCAAATACCACCACCACGAGCTCTTCTCCAGCTCTAGGATGGCACACACTCTCTGCATTCAATACATCATCACTCCTGCTTTTCGGAGGTCAACCGGGGCCCAATTCTCAAACAGTTCTCACTTCCCTTAACGATTCTGCTGCACTTGTTTCCGCTTATGATCGCACGGATCCTTCATTCGTCATGGAGCCACAGAACTGGGCAGGTGAACCAACAAGGAGGATCCGTCATTCAGCGTCGTCAACTAGTGGCGAGATCTGGATTGTTGGTGGTGAAAAGGCTGACGGCTCCGGAAATTCGTTTTCTGATCATTACGTCTTCTATCCCGCGTCACAGGAGTTCGTAATACTTCCGTCAGGTGGTAATGCTCCATCTGACATTTATGGACACGCATCCCTCGTCCTTCCTGATGGACGACTCATTGTCTTGGGTGGATACTGTGCATCATGCGGGGACCTGATACCCATGAACACCATCTGGTCGCTTGATACGACACAGTCAACCCTTGCATGGAGTACGATATCTGTCTCAACTTCCACCCTGCCAAATCCACGCCGCGACTTTGCAGCTGTTGTCCTTGCTACTGGAGAAATCCTTATTCATGGTGGAGGCGACAGTGCATTACAAACAACCTATAGTGATGGATGGATACTAAACACGACCCAAAATCCAATGGTCTGGCAAGAAGTCCAGTCACTTCAACAACTCGGTGCTCGCACAGACCATATGGCAATACAGTGTAATGGACAAGTGATATTTGCCTTTGGTGAGTCTATCTATCAGTCATTCCCCCCTTGCTGATCAAACCCAGGTTACGGATCCTCTGCCCCTGCGTCTGCCACCATGCAAATATACAGTCCCTCCAGTTCATCCATGGTGCCCTCTTATACCCCGCCACCTGCAGGTTCGACCCCAGCCATTAACTCACTTCCTGCAACTTCACAAACTGGTAACTCAGGGCCAGGTGCGACGGGAAGCGCGGGTGCCACAGCGGTGTACCCAACGAGTACGACCAGTGCTGATGCCAGCTCTGATCAACCTAACATAATTGCTATCGCGCTAGGCACGACATTTGGTATCTTTGGGCTGGTCGCTGGTGGACTGGCAGCTGCTTGGTATATCAAACGTTCGCGGGAACGTGAATCTTCGAACCATGGGAGGTTCTTTCTCCTTGGTGGTGACCTGGAGAACGAAAGGGCTGATGGGAGTACCCTTAATTTTTCGATCATGCGTGGTTCCAATGAGGAAGAATATCAAAGGAGTCACGGAATTGTGGGCGCAGGCGCTTTCCCGCTGGCGGCAGTTCTTACCCACCTCGGGTTAAGCAAGCATAGTCCTCCCGAGCCAGCTCACCCGCGCCGTGATATGTTTGCGGATGAAGACACATGGCAGTTTGGGTGGGTTGGTAGTCGCCCGGGCATGTCACGCCGGGAAGGGAGCGGTGGAACTAGTGCATGGTCCCTGCACTCAATGCGTGCAATAGTGCGCGGTATGATGTCCAGGGAGCCCAGTACTGGCAACAGCGGCCGAGAGCGGGACGAATGGGAGAAGATTGAGGATGATCACGAGGGACTGATACACGAAGACAAATTGCTCAATGTGATGCCCAACAGCGGACGCCTCCATGGACGAGATGGCAGCTCATGGTCGTACACTGATCCATTCTCGGATCCCGTGCCAAATGATAGTGAGTACGACGCATATCAACCACATCTCGGTGCACTCGAGTTTGATAGCGAGTATGACAACGTCGAGGTTGATGATGCAAGCCGAGACGCATCACCCCTTCGCCCACAGAGGGCCTCTCCACTGTCTGCACCCATTCACACCAGTCCCTTGCGTGAAATCTCTCACACCACAGCATCACATACCCTAACATCGTATCCAAACTCATCACAAGATAATTCGATTTCCAAGGGCCCTCCTTCCAGTGATACTAACCCCTCCCAACCAAGCTCCCCTTCCCAGCCTTCTTATGGTTCTGGGATACCTCGTATATCATACACCTCTACTCCAACCATTGCACTGTCGCACCGCCACTCGTCCGTCCTCAACTCATATCCACCTACTTCGCCTACTTCTCATCCCATTCATCGCTCAGACAGCTGGTGGGGGCGTTTCATGAAGACTCCATTACTCGACCGACGCATTTCTACTGGTCAAAAACCGCTTGATTTCCGAGACCCAAACTCCGCTCCGCGTCTCATGTCGATCGAAGAATCGAAGGCTTCTTCGGACGCTCTAGAGTCTAATGATGATCTCGCAGTTAAGCACTGTCGCGTAAATTCATCATCCGTGCAGAGTTCGCGAACAGCGAATACTGAGGGCGTAGAGCGGCTAGGCGGAAGCTATGATGTCGTACAGCGAATTGCGTCGGATGAGTCCACGTCGCACCGAAAAGCTTCGACTCGTTCGATAAGTACGAATGAACTCGGATTGTTGGGATTGTCGGAACAAGCTTATGGCACCTCTTCTTCATCCATACCAACATCAAATCTCCCGCATTCCTTGGAGGAACATCCAAAGACTGCCAGTGGAAGCCCCTCCGCACATAGTTCTCGGCCCACTAGGGCCGCAGGTCATGCTGTATCACACAGGGTTCAGGAATTCGAACGGCAGATGACCATTCTGGAGGCGGAACGTTCTCCACCTCCGCGGAATACGCGCAAGCGAGAAGAAGTGCCTTCACGTACTCGTCCAAATATTAAGTATGGTCTGGCACTTCGACCATCATTATACGTTACCAATCCCGACAGGAGTGTGCCTACATCATGATGCTGCGGCTTCTATCACAATCTGTAGACTCATTCTGGAAGGAACCTTGTAATGTGTATTGTCCTGTATTTTCTTGCTGTTGTTTAGTAGCCATCGAGCGATGTATGATATCACTAACAGCCATTCTCCACGATCTCGCTTGACCTATGCAATATTATACATAGTATTGCAGGACGAGCTCCAATCGCTGTGATACCTTTGGACTTGGTATCTCCCATATATATACGTATTTGAAATCATTCCCTATAGTGGACTCACGCATTGCGCCTTACACATTTATGGGATGCTTGGTTATGGTGCAGCAGAAGCCCAATGGAGGATAATAAGACCTAGAAAGTCTTCAGCAAGTATCCTCTTGGCGAGTTAATGGTTCGCTCACTGATGCGTTGATACGTCGTCCAAGATGAGGTATATGTTTGGTTGAACAGGAGAGGGGAATGTCAAAAAAATATTTTTGCATTTAGTGCAATGAAAGCCGGTGGAGGCGAGTACGCGAGTACTCGCAACAGCCTCCAACCGTTCCACCCTTGATCGAACAATGAACTTGCTTCTACAAGCATATCAGCATGTGGTCATCATGATGGGAACAAGCCAACAGATTCCGTTGGAGATTGATACGCTGAAAATAGTGCATGAATTTCCTTAGCAGCCCAGACTCTGAGAGAGAATTAATTCATGAAGGATTTGCACCCACGTCTGTCATTCGCGTACAAGGAAAGAACAGCCGCCGCGTGCGCCCATGTTCCTGTGTTGGACGACCACAGCATAAAATCAATGATAGACACCATACCGCCCATTATCGTTACGATAGGCAACCTTTCTATAATCTGATCATAATCAATGACGTTAGTCAGCTACAAAAGGTGGCTTTGAATGATCACTCCTAACACGTTATTGACCGCCAAGGATCACGTTAATCATGATGCGATGGTATGACAAGGTCGCTGACGGCCTCTCACTGGTGGGGGCCCCGGGTTGGGGGCGGGGATGACTGGCAAAAAGTTTACCTATTATAACCATGCGCACCGACGGAACAACAATCGCCGGCCCTGAGGCAACACCAGGTAACTTGAAAAGAGATTTGAATTGTTACCTGCTGTCATTCCAGGATGGTTGCAGTACCCGGTGACCGAGATAGAAGGTTTAGGGTTGGTCTACCTTTAAAGTGTCTATAGTTGGACATTCTTCAAAGATAAGAGAAAGCATGGCCCTTCAACTGCGCGTTCTAAATGGGGCGCTTAAGTTCCGACGAAACTTGATTATCAAACCACCAATTACTCACCTAGGGTTCAACAAGGTTCAACGGTGCCGCATAGGGACATCGTAGCCAGAGAAACCACATTGGCTCAGGAGTAATGTTGCATAATGGATTGATGCTATACGTTCCACAGTGACTGCCTGGCAATTGGCAATGTGCCGTTATGACCTGGATCATACGATCAAATTGAGCACAGTGATTTGTTCGTTTAAGCTTGATTGTGAAGCCCTTACAAATTGTCAATTATGTGGGCATAAGTGGGTCCATGATATCCGAAGCAAAGTTGGATCTGGGGTGTCACCGCTAGGACGATTTGTTCATGTAATTCTTCGGATCATGGACCTCCTGTAGAGGGATACTTCTAGCTGAAGAGGCAAAGTACCGGGAAGCAGAAGCTCTGGAATATTAACCATTGGATTCTAGAAATGAGTTGAATTTTGAATAGATTATGTATTGTCTCGTTCTTTTTATCAGATCATTTTTGGGGATCTGAATGGGGCAAGCGAAATTAGCAACCGATTGGAGAGGGAGGCACGTACGTTTGCTGTAAAGTTAACAAAACCATGCTGCTCGGGGTGATTTTTTTTTTTCCTTTGGCTCCAACTTGATCGCTGGCGCTACAACCTGTACAGCAGTGAGTGAGGCAATCACGGACACCAAGAATGCCGAGTGATTGGGTGTCTGGGTTGGTGATTCACGGCGTTTCGACGGGGCACGCCGGTTGGACAGGCCGCAACCCACTCAACACGCACTCGTCATGATTCTATGCAGCCTGAGGTGAGGTATGCGCTTGACGAGCTCGACTGGTATCAGGCAGGACTCTGATGTCATCGAACTTTGACCAAGTTAGTCGATAATGAAATCCTTGATCTAACGTTTAGAATGCACATCGTGGATGAATGCACTATAGTATGTAGGCGTTTCGCTGAGCTCAAAATATCCTTGGAAATACCGAATTTTTAACAAGAATTTCAGGTCCAGCTGTGCACATTATGTGATCGCCAAGGCCCAGACAATCCCTGCTTGCCACCTTAACCATATGCTGTGTATTGCTTGCTGGATGAGTCCGTATGTTTTCGAAGTTCATCATTACCGGCGGGATGCTGTATGAACCTTGTTACATCCTCGCGCTGCGATGTCCGGTCAACATGTGGAGCGTCGGCTACCCGGGCTCACTGAGGCCTGAGGACCAGGACACCTTTAAGCTTTGAGTGGCTCAGCATGTCAAGCTCATGTTGACTCCACACCTAGGCCACAAAAAGCACCGTATCTACAGTTGTTAAATGAATGGAACGTGACACTGGGTGTCTGTCATATCCGGTGTTGCCCACAAATCCCGAAAGTTCTTCGATCACACTTATCTGCATCTGAACTTCTGTGGCAGGTATTAAAAACGGGCGCCGAAACTCGCAGTTGCTGGCGTCATCTGACGGGTCCTCGAACACCCCTTCATCATAATTTGAGGGACTTGAATCGGAGCTTGCAAAGGCACCAGCGCTTTTTGAGCGCTTTCTGATGGACCGTTCTGGTTAAAACTGGCTCCTATATGTACGGATCTTGAAGCACCACAAATGCTTCTTGGGTTAATTACAAAACACGGGTATGCTAACCATCCGCGTCACCCAACGAGCTAGATAGTTCAACCTTCGAGTTCTTTGAGGATCGGCTCTTCGGGATGCTTGGCCTTTAGGTACTGAAATAATGTTCAGATGCAAAATCACCGGAAGGGAAGCATAACGAACTTTGATAAGCTGTTTCACGTAGTTATCCTTTGCATCTTCCTTTGACATACCCTTGATGCCGTTCCACGCAACCCTAAGAGGAAGATGAGAACAATCCATCTAAAGGTCGTTTCCACCCACCATTTAGCACGCTCGACGAATTGCAACCTCGAAGGTTCCTTAGCCGGGTCTGCATCTCCCACCGTGGCTGATAAGTGTGATGGAAAGTCAGTCTCTGTGTCTCTACAGGAGTAACAACAGGGCAACCTTGCTTGTAATATTTGTAAAACTGTTCATTCTCGTATCAATCAGCATAACGGTTGATTTCTTCAAAGTAATAGCTTGCCTCCAACTTGGTGTCATTATCCGGTCCTGACCCTTGCTTGTCAAGACCTTGGACATACGCGACAGCTTTCTCGAATTTAGAGGACATAGCTGCAGGCGGGGAATGAAGCTGGATGCGATGGACAGTCGCGATGAAGATAGTGCACTGGCAGTTACAGCTGATTATTGTGATTTGCCAGATTTGGAAACCTGTGGCATCTTATCAGGGGAACTTCCCGCTGAACAAGAATTGCAAGACATAGCTGGTTTCAAAAACAAAGAAGGTATTTGCTCGCGGTGTCTTGCATTTATCGTAATCGGTGAGGAACGTAGATAAACGTCAGCCTGGCCCCACGCCCCCGCCCTCAACGTTCAACGTCCAACACCCAGATTACGGTCTACGTGAACCGATATGCCCTAGCATATTTAAAAACCATACCATTCTCAAAAGGTACTAGTCAAACGCAGTTCTATGGCCATGATGCGCATTTTGTGCGCACTGCTGGAGCTTACCTTCAAGTTGATCAAACTGAACATCGTGTGACTTCTTGTCACAAGGCGTTCCTGTGACACTTCGTCACGAAACCCACACCCATCTCCCTCTCCCAACCATGACGACTTCGCGGTCAGCACCACCGCCGTCACCCCAGGAAGTGCAAAGAAAATTGTCCGTTCATTCATCGGCAAGACCTAAGAAGGTTCGTGTACATGCAATGCCCTTACCCCATTCTCCTGATTTGCCACATAATCTGGATCGATCTGAACCTAATGCAGGCCCCTCTGGCGTCACCAGCACACGTATCTGGAACTGAGTCTGACTCTGACTCAGTCGTCCTTTCTCCCGATTTAGTTTCCACATCATACGGTTCTACTGGGGTGTTATCAGGCAGCATAACTCAGCCCCCCCTTTCCTCCATTGCAGAGAGAAGGTCAGGAAGTGGTGAGGAATCTGACGAAGACGAGGAGGAGGAAGAGGGTGGTTGGAGAACGGCGAACAAGACTGGAACGCCTCATGGTTCTGTCGACGAGAAGATGATCAAGTCGGGCTACTTGTGGAAGAAGGGCGAGCGACGCAAGGTTCGTACATCTCGGAGACCGTCTTTGTCGCATTCGGTGTGGATAGAAATTATCACAGACATGGAAGAAGAGATGGTTTGTGCTCAGACCTGCACATCTCGCATACTACAAGACGAATGCGGAGTATCAACTGTTACGCCTTCTCGACCTCTCCGACGTACATTCCTGCACCCCAGTCACGCTCAAGAAACACAACAATACATTCGGTGTTGTCTCTGCTGTTAGAACGTTCTATCTTCAGGCCGAAAGTTCCGAGGAGGTCCATCGGTGGGTGCAGGCCCTTCAGGGGGCCAGGGAGGCTCTTCTGACCGCTTCAACTCAAACATCGCTGACGACGCCAATACCAATACCCGGAGCTCAATCAACGACTCGCCGCGTTATGGTAACGCACTCGCCCCCGCAAGTCTCACATCTTCAAAATATAACATCTTCAGACTCTGAGGATGCTTCGCCGAGTGCGAAGCGGACTTACTCGAATTCCTCGCAGAATCGCCCCGCTATTGCCACCTCGCCGACACCAACGAAAACTACTCCAAAGGAAGCTTCAAAGATAGTCCTGTCAGGGTACTTGATGAAGTGCGGCTCGAAACGACATAATTGGCGCAAACGGTGGTTCGTTTTGAATGGTGAAAAATTGGTATATTCAGGAAGTCACATGGTAATGGTATTTTTGCATTCATCAGATTTGGTTCTTGCTAACACAGTACCAATTGAATACGGTTATCAGGACACAAAGCTCCACCGGCAATTTTCATTTTCAGAGATTCTCGATGCACTGGAGTTCGACATGCGAACTCACAAACATAGTGCAGCTATTCCTCCCCCTTCCACTTCGCCACCATCATCGTCAACAGCACCCGATGATTCGCACGGCCCGCACACGTTCAAGATAGTCACGACAAAGAGGACATTACTGCTATGCGCTCCAAGCGAGGAAGAAGAAATTAAATGGCTCAGTGCTATTCGTGCTCTTATAGCTCGACGATCAGGCGCTGGTGTTGTACCAGGAGACCTGAGCGGAAGCGTCGGTAGCGCTTTGAAGCCGGCGGCTTCTGGTGGAGACGCCAAGCAGGGGCCTGCGTCGAGCAGCGGGCTGAGACACAAGGTCAGGAACTTGAGCATAAGCGGACCGAGTGGTCTTCCCGCAGCGCCCATTTCGGAGGACTAGACAATGAAGATAACGGCATCTTTTCAAGTCACCCTTGTAACACTCTCACGTCAGTATTCTTCCGATCATGCTCCCTCGGCTACCAGTGTCATCTTTCATTGCCTCACGGCATCCGTTCTATTCCTCTTCTAGCAATATATTCGTAGTCTCCAGAACTCTGGATGTATGCAATGTGTGCGTTTTGGCAGTGTACATGACCTCTATTCGCTTGGTTGAACGAATGGCGAATTTATTTCTGACCATGGTTGGGGCAGTTCGTATCTGGAGAGTTTGTGATTGACAAGATTGAGTGGACATTTGTTTGATAATCATAATCATCAGGGCTAAAGCGACAAGCGCGGAGATTTGACAAGCGGATCCTTTTTCAGCGTTATTGTTGGTCCATGGGGTCTTATGGCAATCAAACGAAAAACCGGGGCAATTGAGGTCTGAGCAGATGATTATCGTGCAGAGTGCATCAATGCGCACATCATTCCGAGCACAACGGCTGCTGGATGACATGAGGCAAGGTCAGTACTTTTATCATCCGGAGAAGGTTTACAGGTGTGGTGCGTATCCATAGTTGGGTGACACAGCCACTAGGGGCTTCTGCCACTGCACTCGCTTTAGCTGTGTAAGGTTCTATCCGACGAACTCGATATTATGTGGCAGGATGCGGGGTGGATATAGAAGGGGTGGATGCTGTACGCGGTAGAGAGGATAATAAAATCCACAGGGATACATTGTCGTACACAAAGCCGTATTGATGATCAGCCAAGCGCCGGAATTGGAAGGCCGCGATGCAAGACTTGCCGTTGAAAGCGCGGAAGCAAAAGCGCCCCTTCTCATTCTCATGGGCGTAACCTTAGCGTAACTGGAAATGGGGGTGGATATGTGCTAAGTGAAGGACCCCGAACTCTATTCTGTTGATTGATTTGTTTATTTTCCTTTTTTGGATAATTTCAAACGTTGTACAGGTGTTTCCCCGTTCTCTCGTTCGAAGGTTATGTACTTATACTTCTACTATGCCTAGAATCTGTCCTGTGTCCCCGCTTCCTCTTGTCTCTCTCTGAACCCCTTGTATACCATTATCTTTGTATCTTTTCTTATCCCATTTCTTCACATATACCTCCATCTCAATAATCCTCATGCCTTCAGCCCCAAAGTCTCCCACTACCCAGGCTCGAAGAGCCGGAGCGCCCAAGGCTAAAGGCGCGGTGCGCGCCAAGTCGGGTTGTTACACGTGCAGAATCCGCCGGAAGGTATGTCCTAGCGCGTCACTTCGTCGATCTTCGATCGCCTTTTTGTCTTTCTTCAGACGCTCAACGGATGTTTTCGTAGAAATGTGATGAGCAGCCCAACACAGACGGCAGCTGCCAGACCTGTGTTCGTCTTCGTCTTCAATGTCTTGGCTTTGGTGCAAAGCGTCCCGAATGGTTGCGGGTATGTTTTTAATTCCTTTTTCCACCTTATCATTTCACTTATTCCCTTTTCTTCAGTCAAGCGACAAAGTTGTTGATCTACGAGAAAAGATTAAAAATTTTCTTGCCGCACAAGGAATGATCAAGGGTCATTCTGGTGCTGGTCCTCGTCCTTCAGAACAAGAGCCTTCTATTCTATCCCTCTCAGGGGACTATGCTTCCCCTAGTACGAGCCCTCAGACCCCGACGTTGTCCATATCTAGTGATGAGCGACACCCGGGTATACCCCGTAATGACTACCTCCGAGGTGATACCGATGCCCGTAAGGATCACCTCGTCGAATACCCTTTCTTGTTTTCTCATTTTGCCCCAGGACTTCCGGTGATGCAGGACATTGATTCACCGTTGGACGCTCGGGAAACTTATCCCGGGGTCATACTGCCTCCATATCCGTCTTCCACTACTTACACGACTAGCTTAGAATCACCATGTAAGACCTCGTATCGTTACTAAGTGTATGTATGTATCATAGTACTCAAGCCCTCCTTTTGGCAGGGCCTCAATCAACCGCATTGAACCTGCCTCGACCTCACACGAGCGAGTTCTCTCGAATGTATCAAGCATGCGTGCCAGATGTCGATGACTATCATGCTATCATACCCGCTGGATATGACATGCCCACCCCGATTGCGACCATCCAACACAACTATTTCTCACTACACCCCAACCAAGGCTCATCGTTGCAATATTATATGAGCCATGTTCTTCGTATTCAATACCTGCACGCCGACGGCACCATTGACCAACTTATTTGGGATCTCGTGCATTCCAGCGATACAGCCCGAGAGGCTGCATGTTTGCTTGCAGATTTGCACCGCAGGAGTATGCAACCTGGTTCGATAGGTTACAGTCCACCAGAAGACCATGAGGTGTACAGACGCATCCAAAGGGCCACAAAACCAGTAACGGTGGGAGACGCTCTTGCAAGCCTTTGCATGGTCTCCTACTTCCTCTTCTCTGGGGGTCAAGGGCAGTGGCAAGCCTTCCTCGACAGCGCCTGTCATTATTCCCTCTCACTCCTCCAGCAAATGCATACTTCTCCAGCTATGGCATTGATGTCTTGCTCTGACACCGTGCGGTTTATCATTAAGACATCTATGTGGTTCGATGTGCTCGCATCTGCGACTCTGATCCGTCGTCCCATGTTCCTTGAAGTTCTCCGTGAGCTCTATGGTTCCTCCACTGCCCGCTTCGACGACAGACCTGCTACTCCTTTCAAGGAGCTTTCTATGATAGGCGTCATGGGATGCGAAAACCGCATCGTCCTCGCCCTTGCTGAAATTGCCGATCTCGCATCCTGGAAGGTTAGACGCTGGAATGCGGGTAACCTCAGCGTTCCAGAGCTCGTCAGACGTGGACAAGATATCGAGAGTTTCCTCGAGGAGGGTGATCATCACAGAAGCAATAACTACGATCACCCTGATGATGCTGATGCAGAAAAACGTCGTCGACGATTCCTCACCTCTGAGGTATTCCGCGCATCTGCACTCGTCTATCTTCATTCCGTCATCTCTGGGGATCACCCACAATGTCCGGAGATCGTAGCCGGTATCGAGAAAACAGTCAAGTGTCTTAAACGTGCCGAGGACGTCAGCACAGCACGCTCTGTTGTGCGCAGCGTCGTATTCAGCATATGCATATGTGGCTGCCTGACGGATGACCCTAAACACCGCGATTACTTCCTGCAGCGCCTGCAGGAGCAGCAGACAGAGACAGTCGGAAACTGTGCTCGGATAAGCGATCTTATGCAGGAAGTTTGGGCGCATCGAGAACGCAATCAGCCCGTGGACTGGCGCGTAGTCATGCGAGAGTCCCAGATGCTTCTTGTCTAATCGCTTTTTCTCAACTTTCTCATTTTCTATCGCGGGTCTCACTAAAAGTATTCCCGCCCGCCTGGTGTGCATCGCGGGCCATAAATTTCAAAATTTCACTCAGGCTCTTCATTTTCATCCCATACAAGCTGTAGTTTTATGTCTCACAAACAACTCATCTGTGCTTCATTTTCATTAGATACGATCAACAAATACTACTTTATGTATTTTTCCCCACTACGGACAGGTCCACACAGCATTACAAGAGAAGGGTGTCACTTAAAAGTCAATGTATTTAAACCGAGCGGGAGCGGGGCATAATCCCTCGATGACCCGAATATGCTTATCAATTTGACAACGCTGTCCGTCCTAGTCGGCTGCTTATACGCCATGTAGTTTCAGACTGTTCCCTTGGAATCCCTCTCGATGGAAGGTTCCGATGTTCTTGAAGTGGTCTCATGACTTTCTCTTCAGCCGGACAGGAAGCAACATATCATTTTAGCATGCTATAATATATATTGCTGTGGAGTTCAATCTCATCATGCCAGTGTAGCTGTCAAGCTAGAGGTATTTAAAATTGGGGGACTACAAGAGATCCCTGGAAAGCTCTTAATGGTTGAGAGTGCTATGTATGTTCTTGAAATCACAGCCTAGTATCGCAGGGGGACATTTATTAGTTGGCACTGCTTCTGAAAGTATAATCTAGACTTTCTTCTTCGCCCTATTTGTAGACATATTCGTGGCAGAGATCGAGGTAACGTCGCAACACCGGGCGCAGCGACCTTCCGTGATGCGCAGTGTTCTCAGACCCTGCAGATAGGGCTTATGGATGCCGTGCGGAACGCACACGTCGCGTCCGGCAAGTTCCCGGTGACTAGCTACAAGCGATGCAGGGTGTATCCGAAGTCGTCCAGGCCTTCGGTACATTATGTAAATATGTAAATCCACCGTTCCTGACAAACGTTCTACGTATTCTTCGAAGTAAAGAAGGTGGGTGAATGATAAGTGTGATGACGGGTATGCCGGGTACCCCAAGAACCCGACGATACTCCTGGTTCTCCCCTCCCCGGATCACTTGAAAGTGCGGAGTGGCAGGCCAAAAGTCATTTAAATACAGTGTATGCCACGTCAACCAAAAAAGCAAATCATAAAATCTGACCGCAATTCCTTGTCTCTTTTCTGCTCTGACATGTTACACAGTAATGCTGTATTATAAGATTACAGTATGCTGAGCAAGCATAACGTTCATTTGCCGGCACATCGCAATATGACGAATGTTTCCAATACGAAGGTTCGCGCCATACTCAGCTCAGCACTGTAATTCAACAATGGATTTTTCTGGCTTGCCTTCGACGACGCGTACAGCGCGATAAACCTGATTTTGCGACACCTGTTCTCAGGTACCTCGGGACTCGGTAAAGATTAAGGGGTACCCATTAGTGGAACACATGTTTGGATGATTCACACCGCTTTTGTATTCAGAGACCGACCACCGAGCCCGTGCATTTCGCCTTTTCATAGCCCATCCATCGAACGCGGACATTACGTAAGCAAGATTGTATTGTCCCACTGTGCATATCACCTTTGCAGGGACACTTGAGGCTTGGAAGAATTTGAGACAGAGGTCCACGAGAACGCCAAAGTGTTACCATGTTTCTTACCTACGTTGCCTCACGAGAAGGAGGAAAATCAGTAGTTGGTCACCCCCCGCATCGCATGAATTTATGCACCGATGACGGATACTAACCCATGCGGAGTTAATATTCGAGAAGTTTGCCTCCTTGGAGACGAAGGGCCATGAATCCAAATTGGTGGATGAAGCCTGCATCTACACGCTTCTTTTAGGTCAAAATTCTATTCCCTCATCACGCCGTCTTTTATTTTGCGACTGAAAGCCCAAAGTGAACTTCCGACTTGTCATTTTTTGTTACCACCGTCGCGCCGGTGTTACTGACCCGACTCCCATCTTGGCTGTGATCCTACTTTTAAGTCTGGGGCTGACAATTCTCTTGATCGTTTATTACAAACCCCTCGAGTGGCACAAATGTCATACACATACTACACTTCGTCTAGTGACAGTCCATCGCCGTCCTCTGAGACTGCTTCCAACAACACATCACCTGCCATCCTCTCCACCCCCCTCTGGCCCTCGAAAGCGTCGGATGAAACAGACTCACAAAGTACACGAGGGACCCCGAATAGGATGCCAGTAGATTTACCTCGCGGAGGGTCAACGGGCAGAGGAGGGTGTTGGTGCGCGTCATACCATTCCACTCTATCCCACTTTGTTAACACGTGCCATCCGATCGTAGGACATGTCGCCTGCGAAGAAAGGTGCGCGTTGACTGACATAAAACCATACATCCGTCTAAAGCGGACCACCTGATAGAAATGTGACGAACAACGAGAGGGTAACTCATGTCATACCTGCAAACGGTTAAGGATAGAATGTCTGGGATGGGGAACAAAACGCCCGGAATGGATGCGCGTGAGTAGAGTTCGTGCCTTCATCACCACAGTCTCTTATCATCCAACAGGACAAGCAAGCTGTGGAAGATTACAAAGCTGGCATCAAAGCTCAGCTAACACGAGCTGGGCTCATCCGCGGTCAGCCAAAATCGTCAATACTGCAGGCCAGTGCGCCGGCATCTTCAGTTTCATCATCATCCGTGTTCGCATCCCAACAATTTCAATCTGCAACTGGAGCTGGGTCATCTCAGATCAACAATATGCCTAGCCTCACTTACGTTGATCCAATGGGAGACCAAACAGTGATGACGATGTTTGGTGTGTGTGTTGATGAGAGAAACGAGCCAGCGGCTGACAGAGCATATCATCAGGTTCAACATTGAACTCACCCCAAACCATTCCTATCCCTCTCTACGGGAGCGACGGAAGGTTTCAGCGGTCAAATCACAATTCCCCTTTCAGCCCTGCTGGTTCCCTCCCCTCTCAGCCATCGCCCATGGTGGAGATGCCGCACTTTAATGATGAATTCAACACCGCCACCCAAAGTTTGTATGGCACTCAGATGCCATCGATACCAGACGAAGGCTTCCAAATGTCGCACATAGTTTACTATTTTGATCACATTCGAAAGTTGCAGTATGCATTTGCTGGCAACTCTGTAGCAAATATAACATATTCAGTGAGATTCTTCTAATAAACTATCATCGCTCGTTGCTCACCGTTATTCAGCTTATATTGCAAGATCCTCAGGGCCCTGTGGCGAACGCAATATCCGCATTAGTAGCATTGCACTGTACTCGGACACGAATGGTCCACGGGCATAGGGCGCCAAATTCGAACCTGGAAAACTCACCAGAAATCCGATTCTACGATAGTGCCCACCAACAGATTTATAGAAACAAGCAGACAATGCTGAGCGAATCCGACGCAAACGCAGCCATACAGATGTTGAGCTTCTCGCTCGTCTCAGGTGGCGTGACCGATTGGCGCCCGATGCTGGATATTGCGAGCGAGTGGCTCGTGAGGACTGGGATAACAACGAACGACAACCCTAAGTTGATGATGATGAACATGAACGAGGCGTCACGACTGGCGCTAAAAGCCACGATGGTGAGTTTCGCAGGAACTACAGCATGAATGAATGAAGCTCACCTGAAGCAGTGGTTTGATATCATGTCAACCCTAACCCTCCGAACGACGCCGAAGCATCTATCATTCTACCGGCGGCTGTTCCGCGGTGGTGGGGGTTACTGGGCTTTAGCGCAGCAGGGCATCAGTGACGAATCAGGTCTTCGTATGGATAGCTTGACCGGTTGTCCAGACGAAGTACTTCTTGGTATTGCGGAGGTATCAACCCTATCATGCTGGAAGACACAAGAACTTCGTAAAGGTTCTTTAAGCATGAGAGAACTCATCCGGCGAGGGGACGTCATTGAGCGACACCTTCGCACCCAAACAGAGACTATGCTGTCTGTAGAAGCGGACCAGACACAGCTACATCCTGATTTGTCGTCAGCGACTGCTGAGTTTGGCAATGTACAAGAATCACCTACTGGACACGCGGGCGCGTCCCTTCCTGTGGATGACATTCGGAGGCTAGTAGCTGATATCTTCCGAGAAACAGCCATCCTCTACCTCCATACAGTGCTCAGCGACTCTAACCCAGGTGAGTCAAAATTGGCGCCTGAGAGTGTGCGATGCTGATGTGCTTATCACAGGAGTGCCCGAAATCATGAAATCGGTAGACATCGTAGTGCAATTGTTGAACCGACTGCCCGTGTCGAATATCGATCGCTGCCTAGTCTTCCCCATATGCCTGGCTGGGTGTCTCACAGAGGATCCCAGGAAACGCGAATTTCTGAAGGCACGGTTGCAAGGACAACATGATGGCTGTGGCAACACCGACGAGGTTCTAAGAGTCATGGAAACATCGTGGCAGAGACGGGACAATCGAGGAGGACCAGTTGAATGGCAAGAACTGCTTCATACACAAGGGCATTATCTGCCCCTGCTAGTCTGAGCGCTAACAATTCGCTCGCTGCGTCTTGCGATGAAAGTCCTTTGATGTCGAAGACATGTTGATACCCTACTCACCTAAGTATTTAATGCCGTTACAACGGTCTAAGTATGATACTGTCCCGCGATATTCTGATAAAACCATCTGTAGAGCTTCGAATTTGTATGAATATGATTAATTTACTCACATTCCAAAACACCACCAATCGGTAGAGCGACGCAGTATTGAGGACTGGGACTTAACAGACAGACAGAAAGGTTTGCGGTCCCGCTACAAGTCATGCAAGGAGTGAAATCAATCAGAACAGAGAGGAATTGGTCAATTCTCAAAAGGCGAGAGGTGAAAGCTATATACCGAGCGACCGGAAATTAGCATTTCCTTTGGGAGGCATGAGCGCTCCTACGAGAACCAGTAATATGGTGAGAGCGGTAGTATGTCTACTTTAAGAGCGAAAAAGCTCGAGGGCGCCGGTTCAGCATGGAGGAAAGGCTGTGAATTGGCAATACACAGTTATGAGAATAATGTTTAGAGGCTCTAATGCTCGCGGAGATGAAGAGCGCTTGCTGCACGTGGTTCCTGCGCGCTGAAAAGATTTCAGAAGTCCAACACGGTTGGGCGTCGGCGCTAGGAGAGAGGTTAACTCGCCGCAGAAGTTCGCGTAGTGGCCAGGCCACAACCCAAATAGCATAAAATAAATGCACGTGACAGACGCGTCGAAAAAGATCAACCGCGTAAATTACAATCTCAGCTCAATTTGCCACCTCGATCTCTACGAACACATCATTGACTACACTACGACTTACTAACATATACGAAGGCTACGAATATCTGCTATGTTCAAAGCAATCCTACCTTCATCAAAACGAATAACTTCGTCAGATTTCACCATGGTCACCACCCCTGGGGAGTCACCAAGCGGAAAGGAGAACGTCCCTGACAATCGCGCTGCAACTCCTGTGCTCTCAAAATCAGGAAAGCAACCTCCTCACAAGGGAAATTCAAAGCACGAAAAGTCCAAGACTGTCAATGTCTCGCAGGACGAGCCGGTCGTAATGAACCAAGCTTTTGACAAATTACTGGTAAAATTGTGCAGTGAGCATATGACTCAATGATACTTAACAGCATATTACAGGATGAGCTACAAATTCCTTCCACTGTTCGAGTGAAACTTGCTGGCATGGATGCAACCGTCAAAGCCGCCATGCTCAAATCATCTCACATTCTAACATCGAATCCCATGTCCGGCTCACCAAGTACCCCAACGTTAAGAAAGGCCCGCAGCAGCGAATCAATTGGCTCCCCTCTTCCGCCATCTATGAGTTATGGCCACATGCCTACGAAGGGCAGTTGGGTTTCTGGTCTCGCAGGAAAGAGCACGACGGATCTGCACGCACTCGATGGCAGGCAAGGACATGAGCGTGGCTTATCCTTTGATGCTGCACAGACATTATCTCCTGGTCACGTTCCTTCAGTTATCCCCGGCGAACTCATCACCGGCAAATCTAAAGACAAAGGCTTCGTCAAGAACATAACGCCCGTCAAGTTCTGTAGTATCCTATCATCAACTTCCAGCACTCAGCTAGAAGTTGAAATAGTCAAGAAGCTCCGACTACTTCTAAGGAATGAGTCTGCAACGTGAGTGTAGAGCTATTGAAGTAGTTGTGCCATATAGCTGATCGAATGACTAGTTGGTCGGAAGACTTCCTGAAACTAGGTGGCTACAATGCTCTGCTGACGCGATTGAACGAACTACTTGAAGTTGAGTGGCGGTGAGTTAACTTTTCGAACTTCAAATCAGATTTTCATTTCTTTATTAGAGAAGAGCAACACGACGACCAGATGTTGCATGAATTACTTCGATGTTTCAAGGCCCTGTCAACCTCATCGATAGGTTGCTTTGCTTTGCGTAGCTCGTGCCCAACACCGTTCGTTCAACTGGTCTCCTTGCTTTACTCCGATAAGAAACCTGGAGACGTAGCCACCAGACAACTCATCGTCGAGTTATTGCTCATCCTGTTTGAGATATACCCTTCCTCTTCGATCCCATCCACTGGTGTCCGTCTACGTCGCGAAGCCTGGGAAGCTGACGGACGCTCATCCTCGAGTCTCATCACACTCCCAGTACCACACAAGAATTTCTACTCCTTGATCCGTGCTCTCCTCCTGACACCCGCACCTCCTCCAACCGAATCACCTGCAACACCCGTGTCACCTCATGCTTTTATTGAATCGCTACATCGCCCGAGGATCTACAAAACTTACCTTCAGGAGCTTTCGGATGTCTGCAGAGATTACTTCTGGGTATTCTGTCACCCGAATAACACAGTCTGGAATTTGTCCGAGGTAGACGAGGGTAGCGTGGAGAAGCCCAAAGCACCTGGGGGCATGACTGGAGGTGTCGAATTCGAGGCCATGGGGTACTTTGTAAGTGGTCGAAATACAAAGGGAATGCCGAAGAGCTCACTTCCCATCTGAGCAGACGATGCACCTCAAACTTATCAACGCAATTGCAAAGTCTGTTCATGAGCTGAATCTATCAAAGGAACACGACATGTCTGCACACCGCTTCCATGCTGACCTGTTTGCTTCTGGATTTGAGCGGATCATTCTGGTGAGATTAGCCTGGCCTCACACCTGGATTTAACATTCATCATATTTAATTCAATAGATATCCCGCAAAACGTCCGTGACGTATTATCCAACCTTGCATCTCGAGCTTGCTCGATATATTGCGTGGGCAGGTGCAGCAAGATTTGAGCTGCCGTGGACTGTGTCGCGGCTGATTGGCCCTCCCCCACCAGCATTAGCCAGGTCCAGTGCCAGACAGCAGAGATCAACTCGTGACGGCCAAAGCCCACAGAGTTCGGCGGTCAAGAGACCCCACCCTGGCTTTGTCGGACTGCCGTCTCCTAAGAAGGTTGAACCCATCAAGTTCGATTGAATGGAAGCACAACGCGGGAAAGCTGGCTCCCCGGGCAGCGGGTTGTTTTTATTTAAATCAATTTATCTTGAGCTTTCCCTTCGTTCTTTTGTACGATTTAGTCATGCTTTTCCTGTGGCCAGTACACAAAACATGTTATATTAACATTAACAAGACAATGATTGTAAGGATGTGTAGCTGTACGAGTTCTAAGTGAATGATGGGACCGTGGGTGAGCTTGGAACTACACCACTATTCTGCTCTTGTGCTACTGAATGTACGACGCGAATGGATACTTAAATATGTAGTAGGAAGGGGGTGGCGTCGTAGGGTAACGATAGCGAATAGAAATGTTGACAGTGGCGTTAAGAATGGAGTACGGTGTGAGACGTAAAGAAAGGGTTTCCGTCGCCAGGGGACTACGAATCCTTACATGATTGTCTGCGCTATCATCAACTCCTGATGTGTCAATAAGTATAGGTCGGCAGTTGTCACTTCGACAGGCGTACTTTCATCAGATATTTGGATTCCAGAATCGGAATGCCAAGGAATAACATCTATGCGGTATGTAGCTTGGCCAGTGTTACACTTGGTCTCTAAATTATTGAACAACCCCAATACAAAGTGAAGAATGAGAAGAACTCTATGTGATGATTTTTAAGTATGAATGGGCTATTGGCCCCGTCTATCCTTTCTTGTTGCCCTGCAACATGTCGCCTGCGAGTCTCCTCAGAATGAACATACACGTACTTCAAAAGTATACATTTACATTGTGGACTCCTTCTCTGGGACGAAGAGCCACCATACGCCAATGACTAAACGGATACCTGCGCCGATGCCGAGCGTGTTAGCAGAACCGATCTTGTCGAGCGATACACGGCCGGCAAAACCTCCAGCAACGAAACAGGCAACAGTCAGGATCTGGTGATCACGCGAAGTAACCAGCCGACGGACGTGAAGAAGCTTAGGGTTAGATATGAGCTCACACCATGTTACCGTGAGCGTGACTGCGTGGGGAGTCAAGATGACAGAAATGCTAATATAAATCAAGTGGAGGCGCACCCGTAGTGGAGAAGTGAGTATCGACCCGCTTCGCCATGACGCCCTGCAGGCCCATGCTTGCACTCAGGAATCCAGTGAATAGGAAGGACAATGTGTCAGACCACGCGGCGTTATCGCTCGCATCAGCAAGGCTCCTCTCTCTGCCCTCCCACATTAGGATCGCGGACGTCATCGTAAAAAGGGCTTGAATAAATGTGCCCATAAAGAGCCATGCTCTTGTCTTGCAACCTATCCTGTCGCCCACGCGGCCACCGATGAAGACACCGAACGCGAAGGTGACTAATGAGCAAAGCGCTTGTTTTTCTACGAGGTGGAGGCTGTAGTTGTGCGCCCCTTTGAGGAGGCGAGCTACGGCAAGAGCGAGCTATTTTTCAAATGCTAGTTAGTTTGGCGTCAGGGTGGTCAGAAGCGTTCATACTTGTATAGTATTCCCTGTCTGAGAGCCACACCAAATAAAAATAGCTGAAAATATGAGGGCGTTGCTGAAATAAACATAGGGTCAGATAACACGGTGAAAGAAAGATACACTATGGACCCACATGACACCAGTCATGAAGCGGTACCCAGCCAGGGGCAATGTAGACCGCTTTTCATCGACTTCCGCAAGGAAATATTTTTTCAACCTCGCCATGGTCGCTTCATCTTTTAAGTTTGAGCTGGTTTCCCACATTGAAGAATATGAACCCTTCCTCTGGACGACAGGTAGGGGCATCTCAACCGACACCTTTTCCTGCGTTATGCTCATGCCGATGGATGTAGTGATTGTAGTACTGTTTGGATGACAACTATTAATACTACAGGCAGAGCTCGTCGTGGAACTTGGCCCGATTGTTCTCGGAGATAGGAGAGTAACCAGGGGCGGTACATGTGAAGGAATAACAGAAAGGTGATTCCAAAGCTGGCTGTCGTCCATGTCTCGGACTCTTTCTAGAACGAATGTATAGCCAGCGCAGTAGATCGAGTTTCCACGACATGACGCTGCCGTATATTAGTACTTACCTTTTTTTATATACCCCGGCACCGTAAATGAAGTAGCCGTACAGAATGCTCTGAGTTTGGCCATTCATACCATGCTGTGCGATACAGACGTGAGACAAAGATAAAATAAGGCACTCACTCACTCCAATTTGTAGAAGTGAAAGTCGACCATCGAGGTGGTGTTTCTTGGCCTGCAAAGTGCATTGTTCATGACAAGACTACAGCAGGTCAAGCACAGGTGGGAGTCTAGTCTAAAAGATGGGCCGGCGGCCCACGAACAAGCATATCAAAGCACTTGCTGGCTGCTTGGCAGGGGACATAACCGTTTAGCCGGGCATTAAATATTTGTGCATGCAGGGTTGTTTGGATCAGAGGCTGTTGCCAAACAAGATGCTAAATATAGTCGTTTTCTTAGATTGACATCGACAGGAATTCTCTTACTCTTCATGTCACTTCATGTCGTACGGTCGGTTTGCCGTGGAGCCAGGTGATTGTAGAGTTTTGACATTTATATTGACATAGACCCCGACTATAGTCTATTACATACAGGTCTAGAGCGGTGTATTGACTGAGAGTTCGGAGGGGAGAAGAGATAAACCAATTGATGATTGCTTAACTCACTAAAACTTTAGTAAAAGGTTCAACCATCAGGCACCTTCCTGCAAATTAAACACGACAAGGATATGATCAGTATGTAACTTTCCGTGCGCAGTTGATAACCTTTTAAGCTCACTTTACTCATCCCTTTGGAGAAGTTTGGACCCTTTCCGGTCGCTCAGTAGCTCACAGCATTGTACCAACTCACACGCACCAAGTAGTGAGGTACTTATGGCTTCATTGTTGCGTGTAATCGTGGCCAAGTCACCATCCTGTATAAAAAGTAACAGGACTTGAACAATGGTTCAAGTGTTTCCAATGTGTCCTCCTGATAGTCTTATCAGGCGCTATGTGACATCGGGTAAGCAGTCAAGTTCATAGCCTCACTATCATTCCGAGCTCATTTGGATGATACTTACTGATCTAACCCACAGTATGTCCCACACATTCAAATCAACCGAGTACGGTATATGTATATACTTGGCTATCCTGTCTGCGCTTGGGCGATATCGCTTGGTAGGGAGAGGGGAACGGCACCAAGGAAAAACCACAAAGAGACTCTTACGATACGATAGGGGGTGGAGGTGAATTGATAGATCTTACGACTCGTGTCCACTCTCCGTTCGCCCGAGGATATTACGGAGTCGTTATGAAGACTGGAATGTGTGGTAATACCCCTGGACTTTGTCTGGGACCGATTTCCTGGAGCAGCGTAGAGATTAGATCAACGTGCTTCGCATCCGACTGAGCCTGCATGGATTCCACCATCATGATCATGCGTAGCAGATAATCTTTCAGGTGATTATAAGCCTGAGGGTGGCCCAGGCATTGAAAGGTATGACCGTTCATGAATGGGTTTGGGTTCCGCGGAAGGACGTGGGAGCTGCCAATGCAGGTTCCATGAACGCCACCAGAAAGAGGACAATCTACAATGTACGTCAGCATAGTAAGTATATGGTCACCCCTGAAAAATATGTACAATGGACGTGGTAGTACTGCCACAATTTCTCTCAAATTTAAACAGCCCAAATCTAGGGTGACTTTCCAGTTAGAAACGGTTTATAACAACAATATTAAACAGCAGTGTGGAAACATCGATTTTCAACCGTGCCCTAGCACTATGACAAACATTAGCATATCTTGAGTCCAGGTTACACATATACAAGGTCGGACGAGTACACAAAAACAGTCGAAAGAGATCACTAAACTATTTACACGGCCGCAACGTGCGCAATGGGAAACCTCTCAATCGGCATCGCCATCCCTTAATGCCCACCCAAAAGTCGAGAGCCCTCATGATCATTACTACCAAAAAACCTGGCATTGTTTCGGTTCCTGATCTTGAGCTCCAACCCAATTGCACTCCGCATAAGCCAGCACAACGACATGATGGCAGCTCCAAGTGCGCACCAGTGCACAAAGGGGGACTTTTCTGGCGTCTGATGCACAAAGACAGCCCACAGGAACCAGGAGATCGCAATGCAACCAGGAAGGTCGCCCTCTGCGGTGGCGTACGCATAGGCGGATGCAACGGTCTGCAGAGTGAATCTAGGAACGAACGATCAGATACCACCCTGACCAATCGAACCATAACTTACAGGCTAAGGAAGACGAATGTCTTGGTCCAGACCCTTGCCGGCTCAGCCAGTGCATTCACACCAAATGCCTCAAAGGCGGTGCTGAGGATCAAGCAAGTCGCCCAGCCGTGGTAGAGGGAGAATGGAAGATGTAGGAAAAGTTCGTCGCAGATATTGCGTACGGTGCTCATTTTCACAAGCTGGTATATTTTCTGAGTAGACAGTTAAGTTGAGTCTATTAAGTGGCTCGACTAGGAAATTGCGAGTAAAACAACCTACCGATGCAACTGAGCCAGTAAAGATAATGAACACCAAGGCTACGAGACACATCAGTCAATTATACGATTGATAATCAAAATGACCAACCATATTTGTATTCCTGGTTGCCCCAGGAATAAATATACATGACATTCAGGACATCAAGAAGTGGGAGATTCCAGCCAATCATGTCGATGATAAGCTCTTTACCCCGGCCGGAGAACTGGTAAATGCATGTTCCAAGAAGCAACAAGTGGATGAGAGGCCTGTTGGCGGTAAGCGCCGGACACAGGAAGCGTACATGCTTCATACCATAGGAAGAATGCCCAAGGTGCTGGCGTAAAGTACGTCTCTTTACCCGTGTAGTAGATATCCAGGGGAGAAATGACCGAGTATCCATTTGCTCCCATAACGAGGAGAGCCCCAGCAATATTCGCCAGCTGGAATTGAGCATGTCAAAAACGAAAATATTTAATCAATAAATATGCTTTACTTTCAGAAGTAAGTGGTTAGACCACCGTGAATTCTGGTGACCTGGACGGCGAAAGAATGATGACATGATTGAATTTCTACCTAGGAGTGTTGGAAGGAAGGGAAAGACGTGGCGTCAGGGAGCTGCTGAGTTTATGTAGGTCTACCACGGGGGCGCAAACACGCGCTTGAAACGCGTTTGATGGGCGTGGTTTGTCACGTGGCAATCTTGTCTTGTCTAAAGGAACTTAGGGAAGCGTCACGATTCACGATCAACCCCCGTATGAGAGGGCGCAAAAGGTATGGGGCGCAAAAGATTCACTACAAAAGAGAGCTATGTCAGTCGTGAGTGTTCTTCGGACATGTAAGCCAACATGCCCACAACATCATTCATTTCTGCTGGACTGATCGGTGGCTGGGTAACACTGTGCTGAAGTTCCATGTCATATATGGGCGAGTTGAAAGCGATGCAGCAAATGATGTAATATTTTGTAACGATAATGTCCATGGCCGGCATACTTCTTGCATATTGTACATTGTCAGTTGGGTATTCCGATGATTCGATCCCCATTCGATTTGGCGGCGCCATCTTACGCATATATTCCCATAAAGATGCATATCATAATCATATCCGTCTCAATCGATTACACCTTGATACGAAGAACTTTCTTGAAAGTCTTCCATTTGCTCGGGCTCGAGAACACCACCTGCCATCTAAGAATTGTGAGTCACAATGGTATATCCGCAGATATGGGTCATACCTGACAATCAAATCGCCCCGTCCAACTGTCTTCCGACCCTGCCGAATCGGCATTCCCGCTCCTTTAACTAGTACTTCTCCTTCGGTAGATTTGTCGTAGATCGGATAGGGTAGTGTGAAGATAATCTCTTCTCCATCCATACCATCTATACAGATATCGCCACCTTGCTCGGCGAGGGTCTCCACCCACGGTACGCAAATGTCGATGAATAAGTCGTCTTTCCCCCTTGAGAAACGACCGTGAGGCACCGCTTCAACCAAGAAGATCACGTCCTGAAGGCTCCCGTCCTTGCGCTGGTGACCTGTGCGGGGACAGACAATCCTGGTTCCGCTCCGAACTCCAGGAGGTACGTCAATAGATATCTCGACTTGCTCCGTCTTGCGGGACAGTAATTCTCGTGTGACGAGAAACCGGTAAGCGGCGCCATGAAACATCTCATCCAGAGTCAGCGGAAGAGGAAATAGCCAATCCTTAGATACACCTCGAGGCGCACCAAGGGGTCGTAACGGGGAGCCATACGTCGGAGCGTTATCCGCAAGTGTCGAACCTCCTTCTTTCTTGACCTTTGATGACGCCTTGGAAATTTTATGGAGGAGCTCCCTACGAACAGTAAATCGATGAGGCCAGGCTGGAAATATATAACTTACTCTCCGAGGCCAAGCGGAGACCGCTTTTGTAGCTTAGATGTCATCCGCGGAATCACAGGCTGCGAGTATTTGTCTGTTCGACTTCGCCATGACTTGGCATCTCTGGGACTGCGTAAGCCACCTTTAGGAGAATTAAACGTAGGTGCAGCCTCCTGGGCAGTGTGGTTGTTTTTAGACCGGTTCGAAGTCTCCGACTTCGGGCCATCTGCAGTTGGAGAAGGCACTTGTCCTGACTCGTGCGAGTTGCATGGAGGATTACGCAAATTGTCATGTGACTTTGAGTGAGATGGGGCGTTGCTACGACTGCTATGAAAGCGGCCAGCGCTCGAAGGTGACGCGTGACTAGGTGAAGATGCTCGTGGTGGATCACGTAGATTGTCGTATGATTTAGAGGTTCGGGTTCGATTTGAACGAGAGTGCCCATTACTGCCTGCGCTGGAAGGTTGAGTGGAGTACGTTTTCGGACTGGAATGATGATCGCGTGAGGAATGGTGGGAGGTCTTGTTGTCCGATGAAAAAGGCTGAGACGGCTTTGCGGCGTTAGAGCCAGGAACAGAAGACGCGGAGGAGAACGAATTTGGTGCTTCTTGCTCATTCTTCCGCGAACCGGAGGATGTGGGGCGACGGGGCGGCTGTGTGGCTTGGGGTTTTGGATCCGCGGAGTGGCTTCGAGCTGTACCTGTCTCCGTCGGTGTATGGGATGGTGAAGCGCTATCTCCACAGAAAGAATGCATGCTTTCTATCCCGTCCATCAAGGAATGGTAGGCCGTATTGACCTGATAGTGATGGTGTTGAAATTCAGCTGGAGACGCATCGACCACACTACTTACCTCAACAAACATTTGCGCTGCATGTTCTTTGTTGGTCATATGACGGTCGGGGTGCCATTGCAGGGCCTATGAGACAATGAGCACCACTACATGAGATGGAACCTGAGAAGCACACCAGTTTCTTGTATGCAGCTCTAATTTCTTCGTCTGAAGCGTCAACGGTTAGACCGAGCACATTGTAGTAAACTGGGTTGCGGATAGCTGCGGGCATTGTCGGATAGTAATGAGAGTGTGTTCCCAAAGTTCACGAGTCGCGCTGTAAAAGTATGTGGGTTCCTCTAAGAAGTGGGGAGTAATATTAGCAACTTGTACTAACATAGGTAGTGTATATAAGTATGAGAGAGAAGAATCATCAAATACAGATCAGACGTACTCCCAATAGATATCTTCGGAATCGGAAGCGATCATAGAACGCAGATTGCCTGCATGCGTTCGCGTCTGAGTGCAAGTTGCCTCATGTTTAGCACGTTCAATGTGTTCCGCGTGTCGTTGTGAGTAATTACTCGCCTAAAATATGACATACAAATGACAATCGAAGCACACAAATTGCATGCTCTCGCTCGACTGGCTCTACCATGTTTCTGTAGTATTAAGTACCTACCGGGTACTTAGCGTAGGTAGTTCATGAAGTCGGAAGGCAAGTGAACAACCGCCGGAATAATTGAAAATTCCTTTTTGAGCCGTCGTGCTAACCATGCTAGTGACTCGTGAGTACCAGGAAATCTCCAGCACCCACCAATTGACCATCCCATTGCTGCGAACGCGTCATCTCAAACTTATCGGTGACCTAGAACTGTTAGGAGTAGCGTTAGGTTACTCCATAGATGTCAAATTTTCATATCGATTGCATTAATTAACGATTATCCATCAGACTCCGAGTCCACCTCCCAAAGGGCCGCGCCTGGCCTGACACTCCTCAATCCACGTGTAGCCCCATAGCTGCGTTGACGAGGCGAACCGTGACAAGGTTTACTCTCATGAGATTTAAACGCACCGGCGACATTCTCTTGATGCTACTTCGCTCCCCAACGCCTTCCAGTCCGGTTAATCTCTAACTTCCCGGCGCCCGCGACATGATGGATAGACCGCGGGCTAGCACTGATTTCAGTAACCTTACCCCACACTAAGGTCGTAGTCAAGGCGTTTATGAATTAAGCTCATCTGCGAGACCGCTCAGTCATCGATGAAAAGTTACCGAGTTGCTCGTAGTCCAATCCATGATTGTTAGCGCCGCCTCATGTATATCATATCATCTACCAAGGCTCGCGGAACTCCGCGCCCCCTTTATGCCGAGCGTGTATGAGAATGCATAGACTGGCAGTGGCGTTCATCATCTAGTACCGGAACTTCATCCTGTTTGTGAAAGGGAACTTTGGTTACTTCCACACATGCTAACCACCACGGGACCCGATACACTCGTACTAGCGTTCGATCACTTGGTTCTTTCATTTCTCGAAACACGCGCGTCAGGACTCGTCAGGTAGTACAGGTACCTGTCTCGCCCATTGTGCTGGCAACCTATCAGACTACAGTATTTAGATGTCTGCTGCGCCCAGCCTCGACGTGCTCTGGCAGGATACTAGTTTAAACACGCTTTCGCGGGAGAATCAACATCGAGGTTCGCAGAATGATCGATCTTGATGCTATTTTTCGCTCAGTAACCATCTTGTTCTATGTTCGTCCCCGAATCAGTATACAGTATGGCCCATCCGAATTACTGGTTATGCACTTTATCCCCTTGGCCGCGGACTGTCACCGGCCTCCGACAGTGCAATCAATACTCAATCACCTTGCAATTGATCCTTAGAAATAAGTATAAGTCATCCAAAGGCATTTAGAAGTCTCATGATCCGTGCTCTTCGCTGCTGATACCTGAACTTATCACTATCTAGACGCGCTTGATCACTTTGTGTGTGACAACAGCTGCGTATATCATGAAATGAAGTGAATAAGTACAATTGCTACATATGCTAATCTAACAAGCCGAGTCCACCAGAGGTAACTGATCACCCCAAGATCTTCTTTAGCCCCTCCTTCTGTGCGGAAGTAAGATGGTCTGGGAATACGACGTCCAATCGCACTATGAGGTCACCTTTCTTCTTCGTACTTCCCTGCTTTCTAATTGGCATCCCCTCATTTGGAATCCTGGTCTCCTGATTGGGTTTCACGATGCCCGAAGGTACCAGGGCCTGTATTTTTCGCCCATCCAAAGTCTCGATAGTCTTTCGTCCGTCTGCACCTGTTAGTGCATCGACTAAGGGTATGTTGATGTGGCAAATTAGATCATCGCCTTCCCGCGTGAAGACAGTATGTGGCTTCTCTTCCACGACGAAAACCAGATCCTGTGACTCGCCATTCGGCTGCTCATTTCCGGCTCGAGGGAAACGTATCTTCGTGCCGCTCTTCCAGCCAGGGAGAACCTGGATCTCGAGGACTTTGTCCTCCGTGGTGCCATTCAATAATCGTCTGCTGACCTTCAGATGCTTGGTCGCACCCGAATATAGCTCTTCAAGCGAAAATTTTAGTGGGTGGGTAATCTCTGATGGGGCTGGGGCTGGGGTTGGCGTGGATGGCCGACGTTTAGGAGATTGTCGCCCTGGCATGCCCCCCGGCATGCCACCGAAGAAAGATCCGCCACCAATGTCGTCGTCGTTATCAAACATGCTGGAACGTCTGCCCATACCGTGACCACCCATACCGCCTGTACTACCCATGCCTCCAGCACCCCTCATGCCGCTAAAACTTGAGCCCCCACCAAACTGGCCGAAGATTTGCCTAAAAGGGAGCTTACTTACTGGATGTCGAATAGAAGTAATGAGTCGCTTACTCGAATATTTTTTGCGGATCGCTTGGCGCATATCCACTTGCTCGAGGACCACCTGCCCGAGAAGCACCACCGAATGGAGAGCCCCCAGGGCTGGACGTGAAGGTAAATGTGGTCCCCCCTGGGAAGCCTGAGGAGCTAGAGAAACCAGGGAAACCACCACCAGCGCCAGCACCAGCACCAGCACCAGCACCAGGAGGCCCTCCTCCTCTTCCTTTGAGGCCATCTTCGCCAACCTGATCATATATTGTTCGCTTGTGCTTGTCACTGAGGACTTCAAATGCCTCTGAAATCTGTTATACTCGTTAGTCTATACCTCTCAGGAGCTTGTGTAATGATGTCACACCTCTTTAAACTTCTGGGAAGCTTCTTCAGACCCTGCATTACGGTCTGGATGCCATTTCAGAGCCTGTGGAGGACGCGTCAGTCTGAAGATTGGCAATGAACAATCAAAAACACTCACCATTTTCCTGTATGCTTTCTTGATGTCATCTTCACTGGCGTCTCGAGACACATCCAAGAGCTTGTAGTAGTCAGCACCCATACTGAGTGCTAAGTTGTTTGGTCAACCTATTGGATGTCTAGAAGTCAGTTATATGTTGTAGAATTGTGAAGGGTCCTGAGAGACCTCGTTGTGCTTCGACTTCACCAGAACGTCCCAGAACTGTCGAGCCAGAGACTGACGTCAAGTATGATATAGCACACGTGGGAAGATACAAGTCCATGGACCCTACGAAAGTCCAGCGTTCAATGGGCGCTAACATTGACCTTGTGACACCTCACGCGTCACGGCGTCAATGATCACTGACCCCAACGTTAAAGCTTACCATGGCCTCCAAACACTCTGAAGACGAAGATAATAATGCACCCGGCCTGTTCAAACGATCCTGGATTGCATTTTCTCCCTTCTCGTCCTCCGCTTTAGCATCTCTCCCTGAAAACCAAAGGCCCGTGCGCTACACCAGAGAAGATAATATCCCAGACGCGAACCACGACGTCGATGGCCAAAGACCCACTATCAGAGATTACAATGCCATAAATTCTGTACCACCCCAGATTCGCGTTCCGAAGAAAGTGGCAACGTCTCTGAAAATCGAGGGAAAGGTGTGGTTCGCCAATGAACGGAGTCAGCGTTTCTACCTTCTCCCTCTTCGGTTCATTTGCTAACGCCCATAAAAGCGTGGATCTCCTGGCTGAATCTCTCAGTCCTTTTGGGAACCTTGGCGCTTGCCCTCTTCAACGCGTCCAGAGACGCGGTAGCCCGGAACTTCGCATATATTTATGCCTTGATCAGCATTGGTGTTTTGGTGAATACTTGCAAGTCTGTCATTTCGTATTAAAGATGCTCACACAAAAGGCAGGCCTACGGATTTGTGATCTATCAGAATAGGATCACCATGATTCGCAAACGCGACCCTGGGCACTATGGTTAATCAGATGCATTGATCACAGATCTCAGCTCACTCTTAATTCCTAGACCACATCGTTGGACCTGTCCTTATCAGTGTACTCCTTTTCTTTGCCGTTTTGGTCAATTTCATCATTCGAGGTGAGCATAACTCAATCACATGTTCAATGTTCTTAACGACATCTTTATTGTAGTGCGCGAGTTGTAAGTCTGTACCGAGTACTCCTGAGTCGTTGCTAACAATATTTCGCAGACAATCAAAAGAGGTTCCTATTCCTGGGCTAGAATTTCTATTCCAGATCGCCAGTACGCTCACTGTATCACAAGATCCATAGGTTCCGTGATGTTCAATAACATGTCTCTTATGGGCCGTTCCCCAGATGAACCCGCTAAAACTGCATTTCTCGCCTCTAATAGCTAATTTGAGATTGCAATCCCGTGTGCACCAACCGAGGTCGACCTATTTGTACACCTTGACATCTGGCCGGATAGACGTTGGGGTGGTAATGCTGGATTCGATGGCGATTTGGGCGTATGATCGAGGTTAATGTTGCATTCCTGAACAGCTTTGCCAATGCTCTGTCGCCTTTTTGGTTGTCTGCTAACTTATTTGGCCTATTTTCTGCCATTTCATCGATCGCGATACCAAGTCCACGTCACCAAACTTTGGACCATGTAAATGTAATGATATCAACTACGAAGATGTGGTCGAAAAGGCGATCAGGAGAGAATACAACAGATAATCCATATCCAGATACAAAAGAACCACAAATTACTTCAACGCCTTCTTCATTTTCTGTAGAGGAAATCAGAATTCCCAGCGATAACCGAATCTAAGTTATACACGTACCTCCTCCATTTCATCCAGATCGTTAGTTTCTATCCGTATAATCTTCTTGTTTAGTGTCTTCTCAATCTCTTCCATCTGTAACCAGGTTTTGCGATCGTGGACGAAGTTTATTGAGATACCCTTGCGTCCGAAACGACCAGTCCGGCCTGGAGAGAAAAGGGTTGTCAGTGGTGGAAGGCACGGAACTAAACTCCAGAACTGCCTACCAATGCGGTGGATGTACGTCTCAATATCAGGTTTCGCATCATTGGAGTGTTGGTTTCCCCGCTCATTCATCAATGGTAAATCATAATTCACCACCATGTTAACCTGCATGATGTCGATGCCACGCGAGATGACATTCGTCGTGATAAGGACTTTTTCGTGTCCTTCACGGAAGTTGTCAATGATAGAGTCACGTTCTGCAGCGTCCTTGGCACCGTGCAGTGATGCTACCTTGTGACCTTCAGCAGACATCCGTTTTGAGATTCTATCTGCTGTATGGCGGTGCTACGATGGGCAGAGAGAATGGTCAGCAGAGTACGAATAGGCTATATCACACATCTTGCTAACCTGGCAGAAGATGATACTCTGGCCGATCGTCAGGAGCTGATACAGGGACACGAGGATATCGTATTTGTGTTCTTCGTTTTTGCAATCCATGTAAAATTGCCGAATACCCTCCACAGAAAGCTCCTCCCTCTGAAGTTCGATCTTGTTCGCACTTGGAGCGAATTTGCTAGCAAAATTACGGACGTGATCGGGGAATGTTGCAGAAAATAGGATGATTTGAACACCTGTTCGAGGAAGAAGGCTTGTATGCAAAGAAATAGCGTTAACAATAGCCCAATCAGACAGCAAAGCACTCACTTCTTCACTCGCAGCGTCTGGTCACCAAGACCATCTTGGTCAAGCATGTTATCCGCTTCGTCCAGTACAAACACCTTTACTTCGGATGCATCAATGATTTTTTTCTTTAGAAGATCCGTCATTGTTCCGGGAGTTCCGACGACGACTTGAGCAGTTATGCGCGATGCACCCTTGGGAAGGTTGTCCTTTATTGCATACTCCGTCTGGACTGGAGTGAATTTGCCCATAGCAACGACAACAGACATGATCTGACGTGCGAGTTCTCGTGAAGGAGCTAGACACAGAGCCTGCAGCCAATCTTAACGGACAGCTATAGAAAAATGAGGATCGAACGGACTTGTGTTTTGTTCTTAGAGAAATCTATCCGACTGAGCATGGTAAGCACAAACGCGGCAGTCTTGCCGGTGCCAGACTGCGATTGTCCGATCATGTTCTGAGGACTTGAGGTAGCAATGAGTGAGGTAGTTTTATGTTGCACGAAGCAGTGCGCTCACGGGTTCGCGAGCAGTAGCGGCAGAGCACGCTCTTGGATCTTCGATGGCTTTGAGAAACCAAGATCATAGAGACCTTTCAATAAATCTTGATGACTATACTCAATCGTCAAATCTGCATAGAATACCATGACACGAGCCTACGTACAGTCCAAGCTCCTCAAATGTCTTTGCACTGAATAAAGGGGAATTTGGGTCGGCCTGCTGGTCTGCAAGTGTTACCTGCAATGTAGTCAGTCATCCAAGAACCTACTGCTATCGCGCCTCCTAAACGTACCGTGACCTCGAACGTCGACGCAATCAGGTCAGTGTTAGCTGAGGACATAGATCAGTTTCAGTGCGAGGCAATGAGACGATATAGCAGGCTCTTACAGGACACAGCAGCCTGAGGCTGTTCCTCTTCCTTCACGTCTTTGTTTTCATCCTGTACAAGTGGTGCGGCAGCTGCAAGATGTCAAAATTCATGCTGCTTGGTAGCAAGACGTCACAGACCTTCCGCCTTAGGAGTGTAAAATCCGTCTGCGTCCTTCTCCATGGGATCGGATGGTTAGAGTAATGTCAGAGTTAAAGATGAGGTTTGCCACTTGAAGCTTGAAGAACGGAATATCCCATTATGGAAGGAACTTCGGGCGCGAAGTCAATCGAGTCATTTGCTTTGGGCCATCTCTTGACTACGCCAGCTCTCTCAAAACCAGTGCACATAACCTTCGATATCATCGATCTCGATAGGAAAAGCCTTCCCATCTTCAGACTTTTTACATGATATCCAAGTCATTCTCAGCTTTCGCCTTACTTCGTCTGTTGGCGAATAAACGTTTAAACAGCCAATCCAACCGAAACGTTCAACGAGCTGCTTAAACATTGACTAGCAGAGCAGCCACAAACTACGTTATCCCCAGTGACTTAGATGTTATAACATAAATGATGAATGATTCCCAACAGCATTCGAGTCAGCAAAACACTGTAAGTTCCGTGTGGTTATGAGAACTTGAAGCACGAGAGGAACCACGACCACTCGTCAGAACGATATGTCAACTTCCCCACTGCTTGGTATTTTTCGGTCGAGTGCTCGAATCCACTTGAAGGAGTATGAACTGAATGTGCGGGGAACGTGATACTGATAATCTCTATGCTCACGATAGTAATTCGCAGAGAGGTCCTAGTCGTCCTATGCAAGCTCTCTGGCTGGCTTCTGAATCTGTTATATCCACTTGCAGTAACGGGAACGCCCTTGTTGGTATCATCGACATTAATATCCCCCTTAGTGCGCTAATAGGTGTTTCTGAGTTCTCAAAGGAGTGATAGTAGTAACCAATATTTATATAAATATCGCATCCTGAGGTTCTTGAACTTCCATTCCTCCTTCATCCCTTGCGTTTGGTGTGTATATCTTCCGCCCATAACTACGCACTGACGAATACAGGAGACGTACTCATAACGCATCATTTTGCGTGTCAGCGCTTCTTCTACTTAGAGTAGCCTTTACGTGATGATTCTCAGTATGCTCCTTTGCGTATGCTGCCGCCACTTCAGATAACAATTGGAGTGCGATCGGCCTAACCTAATTCGCGGTGGTACGCCTTTCGACAGTATTTCCTGTCCAACATAGGTCCGATTGCCAGCTGAATAGGTTTGATTGCTAGCTAAGAAATGTACTGGTCACAAGTGTAAGAGATGACGCCACCCTGAAGAGCGTCTCCAAGGCGAAGGGGTACCGAAAATTACCAAAATTACATTGAAAACTCTACATAGGTAAGCCAGTCAGTCACGAAAAAAAAATAATTTTACCTTGTGGTACCGATAAATAACGCCTAGCGTCCTACGCCCTCATCCTGCAAGATGGTGTTCATATGCCACTTTCAGTCAACACATACTAAGGACTGATTTCGATCATCAAAACTTGCGCCCTTTGATAAAGCCAACACCCACCAGCTTGGTTTCCTGCATCTACAATGTTCTTTGCGCAGATTCTCGCTATAGGGATACTGTGTGTTATTGCCTTCGTTGCCGTTTTGCGCCGGAATCGCGGACGCGTGTACCCCTTGCCTCTACCGCCTGGCCCTCGTCGCTTACCATTATTGGGCAATGTACTCCAATTGGACACTAAACGACCTTGGCTCACGTATACTGCATGGGGAAAGACATATGGTTAGTAAACCAATGACGTCTTTCTCTAATGATTCGGATTTCATGCCTGATCATAGGAAAGCTGGTCTACACCCGCCTCCTTGGAATCGATATGGTAGTCCTAAACTCCGAAACCGTTGCGCGGGAGTTGTTGGACAAGCGTTCTGCCATTTACTCCGATCGTCCGGTTATTCGCACAAGTCAATTGTATGTCTTACTGGTTATTATTCATCCACTTTTTGATCTCTTAACGAGCCAATGAGGCAGATCTGGACTGGATTTCAGCACTGCGCTCCTTCCGTATGGTGAGACTTTGCAACGACACCGCAAGATTTTACACCAAGTCCTGAGACCCGAAGCCTCTCTATCATACCGCGAGATGTACTCTCAACGAACGAACGAACTAGTCGCGAATCTTTTGAACACCACCATTGATCCACATGAACACATTCACTCGTTCGTACTTAATTTAGTGGTATCGCTTTGATATTTGGCTCTAGCTGACAGTTAAACAACTGCGATAGGTGTCTGACAACTTTGATCTTCACCGTGACATACGGACACACTATTCACAGAGTTGGAGATCCAACTATTGCCCGCGGGTATGAACTCGCTGATATCGCGAAGCGTATTATTACTCCAGAGAAGGCTGCCTTGTTGGCAGCCTTCCCTTTTCGTGAGTGCCTCAATGCTACATAAGATATTAATTTTAACGTTCATCATCTCGGCTGCAGTCGAAAAGTTACCGACGTGGTGCTTTGGTGGAGACTATGCTCTCTTTGGACGCAGCAGAGAATTATGTCAACAACTCTTGAATGAGCCCTTCAACGAGGTGAAGGCACGGATGGTATGTTTTAGCGTTGTGGATCGTGATGGACCCTTTGTCTAATCTACTTGCTTGTAGGCAGAGGGTACTGCTTCACAGTCACTAGTCGCTGACTTCCTCAGTCAAACTCACGACGATGACGATGAAGGCATGATGAGGGCTGCCGCATTAACCGGATACCTGGGTAAGAACTTCCCTTTGTATGTATGTCCATCACATGATGCGGATACCGCTGCTCAGCTGGCATTGAAACGGTGAGTCTATGACATTTGGGAGTCCTGATCACTTCCTCCTTTCTTATGTGCCTCAGAGTACATCCGCTGTTTACACATTCATTTTGGTTATGACGCTCTATCCTGACGTCCAAGCTCAAGCTCGAGCAGAAATCAATCAAGTTGTAAGGCATGATAAAATGCCATCCATTGATGATAGAGCTTCACTACCATACCTTGAGGCTGTACTCCGTGAGGTTCTGAGATGGTGTCCTCCTCTTCCACTAGGTCTGTCTTCAGTAATATGATTTCGTGTTTGCATAACTAAACCCTTTGCACAGGAGTAGCACATGCAACATCCCAAGATGATGTCTACGATGGGTTCTTCATACCGAAAGGTTCGACGGCGTATGACGCAAAGTTGCCATTGACTTATCCATTGTTCAATCAGGGGCATTAGTAGTGGTTAATCAGTGGTACGCTGTGATGCGCTGTATGCAATTGCTTGAGCTGAGCATCAATGATCAGGGCGCTGTCTCGGGACGAAGACACGTATCCCGACGCGTCGCGCTTCGATCCTAATCGCCATCTCACAGCTGAAGGAAAGCTGAAGGACCGTACCTTCAACCATTTTGCCTTTGGTAATGGCAGGCGAGTAACTCAGATTTGCTGTCATTTCATGTTAATTACTGGCTCGTGTAGGCGTATTTGTCCTGGTAGGCTCATTATCCATCTCGTGAATAACATATACACATGACCTTGACAATGACAGGTCGTTGGTTTGCAGAGAACTCTGTGTGGATTGCAATGGCTGCCATACTTTCCGTTTTGCGCATCGATTATGCCAGAGACCCAGATGGACACAGGATTGAAATTAAGCCGGAATTCACTACTGGTGCTGAAATGTGAGCGACGAGAATCTGCGCGCGAGAGACAAGTGGTTAACCTGGAGTCTATAGTCAACCGAAACCTTTCCAGTGCTCATTTGAAAGCGTGAATACAACGAGAGAAAGGCAGCTTCCGGCGGTGATACATTCGAAGTAGACACTAACTTGTATTTAATGGCGACTTTACTTGCATCAGCGCCCTCGGTGTGTTTCAGATGCTGTGGTTACTTCTGATCATGATGCATTTCATGTCGGGATGCATGGTAATTCATAAAGATGCCTTTGACGGACTATCCCCGTGCCACGTTCCCGCCGCGTTTCCGTTCTTCTCCACCTCGGTAACAGCTTCGTTCCCGCATCTTGAAGCCGAATGTACATTGAAGGACACCTAGCAGGCTAGGCTATAGATAGGACGACGTGGGTACTGTAAGTACGAGTTGTATAACTATGAAGGTCCTGGGTCACCTACGATACCATAAGCGTCATTCTAACGTTCGTACCTGGTTGCCAGATTGAAAATTGAAACTGCGTATACGTTCTTCTGTCTCGTCATATTGAACATTAACGTTAACTGGTGTGGCGCCGTAAATTCGTAATCCCGTTGACATCAATTTCTGAATAAGTACTCAGGAGCGCGTAGGCGCAAACCTTGCTTGCACTTAGATTGCGTTTAAATTTAGCAAGTTTTCACTTGTTTGAGACCCATGGGGCTCTGCCTTGTCAAATACTTACTAAGTTACACGGCGAAAGTTTATACGGAGAGAGTAAAGTTGTGGAAGTTAAGAGAACGATCACGTGAGCATGGCTTCAAGAAAAAATTGCAAGTAAAGTTCACAAGTTGAAGCAATAATGACATTCAAGCGCTCAAGATCTTCAAATCGAAAACTAGACCTCGTTCCATTCGTCGGGGCGCCTTCCTTTCTACTATATACTGGCGGTCTCTCCCGCATGCTTTCAATGTTCACGCCTTTCACATTCATTGGAAGCACACGAACAAGCTCAACGTTGAACTGAAAATCATGAGCAAATCATCATGGGACTAGTTTACTGCACGCGCATCAAATCGGTTCTCAGTCCTGCGACCTGCCGTTTCGTCCGACTTCATCGTCCCACAATCTCTCAAGTGTTTGGTTGGGCTTGCAGCTTCTGTGTGGGCCTGATTGAACGGACCGAACTAGAGGGCCCCAGATCTGATAAGTCCCCTCGAGCTATCATTATCAAGATGTAATCATGCTTGATCATAATGCCGAATGGTGAAACGCTAGTACGGGAAGGAAGGAATATTTAGCAAGAAATTTTAGTATTGCACAAGTGACTCAGGATTATAACTGGTCCGCGACTTTCGACTGATCCATCATCCCAGCCTTGACAAAAGAAATACCCGCTGTTCGAACTCAAGGATACGGCAGGCGACGGTCTGGGCTGGCCTGATAGATTATTACTCGCGAGGCTATGCTCTCTGACCGAACATCGACCGAGCGACCCTTCATATGGAAGCAACCCGCGGTGTTGGACTATTTCGGCATGTTCTGTTGGACTAAACCAAAACAAGCTGTCATTGAGAAAATACGAAACTCCTTTTGGTTCCATATCGACTTCTTTGATCACGATTGACAAATGTCCGCTCGTTCTCGAATGTCGCCAAAACCGCCGCGAATCAAATCATAGCCGTAAGTGATGGTAAGTCCCCTTGCCCAGCGGTCTAGTGTTATGTGATGTACCTAAATAAACTCTCAAGGCATGCTTGAGGGCATCTTGCCAAGCACTCCTTGCAGTATATAACTCGGGCGCTCGCATTATAGAATGTCAGCCTGCTACTGTTAGCTTTTTCCTCCTCTCTTCCTCTTCGAAGCTCGTTCTCCCCTACTTCTTCCAACCGCCCCCCACTGTGACCATGCTGTTCAAATCCTTCGCACTTGCTGCTGCCTTTGCTGCTTTCGCGCCTGCCCTTGCAGCCCCCGTCTCTGACAATGTCCTGCCTGTTCGCCGTCAGCTCGCAGACGTTGGCGTTGGTGAGTATCTCATTACCCTCGAACTGTCTTGAGGTGTTGACTAATGCATACAAGTCGTCGACAACGTCCTCAACAACGGCACTATTAGTATCCTTTCGTCAAGGGGTGAAGGCACCTGCAGTCTCGCCGAAGTCACTGCCGGTTTGTTATTGCTCTTCCGTTAAGACACAACTCATCAAGATATCATAGTTGTTACCAATGTTCTTAACAATCCTAAAGTCAAGGTTGCATCTTCAAGCAAGCGCGGTGGTTGTGATGACGCTCTAATTAAACGCGGTATGTTGGTCTTGCATGTTCTAGTACGGGAAAAGTGTTGATCTCCCCTCAGAGACTTACAAGATCGTGAGCAGGGTTTACACCAATGCCTCCCCCAATCTCTCCAAGCGTGGCTACGAGGGTTGCTCGCTTGCTGATGTTGACGCCGGTATGTCTTCATCATGTGAATCATAGCCATCACTCACTACCTGCCTTTCAGTCCTCTCAAATATTGCAAACAACGCCACCATTACGGTTTTGAAGCGTGACGATTGCGACCTCATCGGCCTCGGGGTGATTTTGAAAAATGTTCTTAACAACCTTAGCATCAATGTCTTGGCCCCATCAACGAAGCGCGATGCCACCCTCGCTAACGTTGGTGTCGGTATGCAACTGGTTGTCTCTGTTGTTGATGATTACTAATTGAATGACAGTTGTCACCGACGTGCTCGAAAACCTTAAGGTCAACGTTGCTTCGCCGGGCAAGCGCGGTAGCTCTCCGCTTGTGGACATCACTGCCCTCATCACGGACGTTGCCAACAACCTCAAGGTTGACGTCGCTTCGCCATAAGACTAGTATAGTGATGGTGTTACGAAGTTCATAGGGGCAATGCGTAGACTCAAAAGCAGCATCTTGGACTTCTCGTCGCGAACATTGACTCGTTGAATATACCCTTCTTGTCGCTTACCCCCTGTCACTCGTTTATACAATCAATGGTATAGTCAGCTAATCCAATTTCTTCATCCTCTTCAAACATTGTGTGAGATCATCAAGGATTTTTATACCGAATATCCTTCCATCGATTCATTGTAATTAATCATCTTGACTGTTTATTGTGTTGACAATATTTTGCATACACGGTGCAATTGTTCTCCCAGTTCTGATGTCAGTTTTTTTTGTTCGGCTGATGATGTAGGGTCGGGTCGGATCCTTGCGGGAAGAACAACCAACAAATCTGATGAGTATTAAAGTCAAGAGTAACCGTCATCAAAACAAAAGACATAATTTGTAGGGTGGCTCTCTAAGACCATCATGTAGTCATCGGTTGATGTGAAACGTGGATACTGATTCAACATATTTGCTAATAATAACCCCTCGAAGGACTGCGCTTGAATATCATGACCTGTGTGAGGGGCTGCAGGGAATAATATTGGAGCTCAGGGTTGACATGATTCGTTGGATGTGGCCGCACGGCCTCCGCGTGCATCAGAAAGATCTCGGGGATCGTCGTATGTTATATTGTCGACGGAGATGATAGGCCTTGTGAAGTGGGAATTGAGCGGGGATGACGTCGAGAAGAAGACGGGTAAATTTCGTATTGTGGAGGTAGACATAGGGGGTAACGCCGCATTCCATGACGGAACGCATACGACCTAGGGTGAAGTCGTGAAATCAATAATAGTAATTTACTCGGCACTAATTCGTGCTCAGGAGCATATGGTACGATGCACGAACCTTGTTCTGCTTACAACAGAGAAATCGTGCTCCGCCATCGCACCCTGGATCCACGGACCACGGACCCGGAGAAGATCATCGGGATTGGCCTGATCGAGAGTTACGACATATACATAGTTCAAGCTGGGTTGTGCAAGTTGAAGTCCTTCATGTTCCCTTCGTTGTAATACGTGCGTTATTCAACCTCAATACAATACCTGGCAGAAATTCCAGGCGAAAGAGTCGAGGAATCACATTTTTGCAACTTGTTAGCAACACTACTGTGGTAAGGAGCTGCTAGTGCTAGTTACATAAGCATGTTTTTTTGAACCTGCACTTCAACTTCAAGTTGAAACGAGTCTGCTCCGAAAATTTCCATGTTTTTATGTCATTGTCCGTCGAGTCACTCGTCAAGTACATCAGACCAGGGCATATCTCCCCTGTCATGTGTACCAAAATGTGCGCGTGATTTCATTTACTGCGACGCGCTCGGCGGCGGCTGCACCTGCGCCGAAAACCACTCCGCCTTCCCCCCCATCTTCCCAGTCTTCCCCGCAGCGAAGGCAGTCATGGCTGACCACGAAAGTCAAATCGTCTCCACTCCTTTTCTCAATATTTCTCTACGTAGCACGCGCCCTTGGTTATGGCTCGCCGCAACAGTTCGCTAACCGGCGTGCTCTGCACTTGTACAACACTCTATGTGCTACATGTGCCGATCAGGAGTCTGCATTTTGGAGAGAAGGTGTGTGCAGCCTTCGTACGTGACTTGTAGCCAGCTTAATTAATTACCAAGTAAGCGTGCTCTCTTCCCCCAACTTTCCAGTCCTGGTTCACTATCACGAACCTCCATGTTTGGTTGCTCACTGTCCGACTCCGTTCTCTCCCTGCACCACACGGAAAACAGCACATTCAAGGACTTATCGACCATTTCTTTCAGGACGTCGAAGAACGTATGCGCGCTGTCCTCCAGCCAGGCATCCTTCCTCCTCGTTCCTCCTCGCTAGTCTCACCAAACTCACCTAGCAGTGCCGAAGGTGGTTCTTACCCCTCTCCCTATCTGCTGAGCTCCTTCTACACCCCGCCATCGCCTCTTGCGCCCCAGAGCTCCTTTCCTTCGCATAAAGCCTACAAAGAAGCCGCGAAACTCCAGGCACGTTCCCGTGCTCCGGAAAGGCTAATCACCAGGCAAATGAAAATCTTAAAAGAGCAATGGGCTGGACTGGGTATGAGTCTGGACCTTGGCCTTGTGAGAGGCGACGCCGAAATGGCTGCGGCAGTTTGGAGGAATATGCTTGGTGCACGGGGCGCAAGAGGCATTGGGTTGAGTCAGGAGGGCGACGGGAGTGGATACCGGAGAGCGGTTAATCTAGTCGGCGGACTTGTCGAGGACGTGCGTAAGGTAGATGTGGATAAGGAAGAGTTGAAGGACGATAATAGTGGTGTCCATGACTTTGCCCCTTCGGAAAGTGATCGGTGCGTATTTTAATCCTTTCTTGCGCTCTCTCAGAACGCGCGTTACTCATTGCGCCCCTTGTGACACGTTAATCATCTCATATTACCGCTATGCCATGCTAATTGCCATTTTCATAGATACATTACTTATCCGGAGCTTATGGCCACACTTGTCTCCTACATCCGCCGCGAAAGCCTACGATTGGAGCGTATAGATGACAGTGTCATCATGGGACCACGGCTTGTCGGACGCGAGGGTGAATGTGTCCAGAGCTTGAGATGGGGAGCGATTGATAATGCTGTGCGGAGGTAAGTCAGTACCGGACCGTTTCTGGATGACGGGCGGCATAATAAACACTTGTCTGCCAGATAATACACCAAACAGAAGACAGAAGCTGATTAACGACCGTGGTAAGGTCCTAGAAATACATTACACCGCATACATATGCATGTTCCGATACTTGGCTCCCGCGTGCTAGTTCTGTCATGCCCCGGTTCGTTTTATTGCTGTGCTGACTAAATATTTTTGCGTTCTTCATGGAATCCGGAGCGTTTGGTGAGTTCATCGGTCCGTGTTCAGCCTCGCAGCTTTTTCCATGCATCTGCCGATCACTCTAAAGTGCGTAAGACTTGGCTATGTAGACGTGGCGGAAACCCGATTGTGTGACATTTTCATATACACATCAATGTCGAGACTTTCCATCTATTTCGAACACTTTCTTTTGTTAATCTCCGAGTCCCAATCCATGGTCGCCAGCAGCGCCGAGTCTTTTGCTGTCTACAATCAACATTAATCTCTGGATATAAAATGAGTCCGCCTGGTACTCCATTGATGACTCATTCCTCACCCACGACGTTAACCTGCGCAGCTTCCCCTGTCCAGCATGCGGCTCACTCTCGTCTCTATTGCTCTTCTTTGTAGTTCAGTTCTGGCTGCCCCCCTTCAGCACCGAGAAGAGCTTCTTGACATCGGTTCCAGTTAGCGTTAAACCTTTGCTGAAGCTCTAAGCTCATATCCGGGGAGTATTGTAGGGGATGTCTTGGGCGGCTCGGGCGGCAGCATCATTAAGAGGGGTTTGATCGACGGTATAATTGGTATGACATTTACTTGAGTTCACAGTTTGCCTCTGAAGCCCTCACGTAAGCTCAACGAAGTCGCAAAGGCTATTCAATCCTCGATGATGATTTCGAGAATTCTGATATCAAGATCCTTAGTCCCAAGAGGGATTTGATCGACATTGGCGCTAGTATGTCATTTACTTGAGTTCACAGTTTGCCTCTGAAACCTTTTACAGTCCTCAAGGTTATTGGAAAAAAATGATGCACATCCTTGGTGGCCGTGGTGGTGGTAGTGATGGTGGTTTGCTCGATCTCGGGATCCGCGAGTGAGATAGGGCTCATGCACACACCACCAATGTGTGACATGTTGTGACTAACTGTGACCCGATGTGACCTTTATGCAGAGAGAACCGAGAAGTATTAATCACTACTAGTACGTAGTGTTGTGTGTCTGTACAGTATAAAGTATGCTATCGAAATATATATGGTATGAATGGCAATATATGGCAAATTATATAGTGAATAATAAGTCAGTACCAAAATGTCATATTTCAGCTTCCTCGAGTTCCGCGAGGATTGAGTCGGGAAGCACTCGGTGACCACGGTATTTCTTCGTGTGGACTGAAATTGGTTGTGCGTCTGACTCGTTCTGGGTGGCAGAAGTGAATCTCGTTGTCTAATGATATTTACAGCATCGAGGAATAGGTCTGCTTCAAGCCAGGATGGGGGATTAACGGTGTCTATGGGAGGAGCTGTAGGTAAGTTGTTGAGTAAGTCCTGCAATGGAGGGCTGAATGCTGAGTTTAGGAATGGGATTCCAGTAAGGTTTGGACCGATGCGGGTGGGCTGCGAATGCTGTGAGATATAAAAAAACAGATGCTGTGGTATGTAGCTCACCTGCACATTTTCCTTTTCTTCCTTCTGCTCTTTTCTGATCCTAGTCCTCTTGGTATTCCTTTTCAGCATGTCTACAAAGATTATTCAGGTGGCCTACCCCACGTTCAGGCATTGTTCAGCCCTTGGCAAAAGTAGTTTTGAGGTGCAGAGTACTAGAGTACTACTTCGGTAGCGTTCCCTGACTTGTCACGCACACAACCTCCGTTCCGCTGCTCATAACATTCATTTTCTTAATGCCAGTTACAAATTTGAGATTTTCAAAAATTCAGCCACATAGGGTTGTTCAGAATTCAAATCCGCAGAACACTATGCGATTATTTTCCCCGAAAATTGAGATTTACGAGTGGCACTAACTTTATACTCGAAAATCACGTTACTAAAGTCACTCTTTAGCACGTGACATTGGTGGTGTGTGTATGAGCCCTATCTTATCATTCATATAAGACGTTGGTCATCTTTAACACAAGCCCACAGATCTTGACGACATTCTCAACAATGTTGATGTCAACATCCTTAGCGGGCGTTGTGGTGGTAGTGATGGCAGTCTGCTCGATCTTGGTGTCCGCAAGTATCATTCATATAAGACTTTGGTCATCTTTCACACAAACCCACAGTTGTTGACGACGTCCTCGACAATGCCACTATCGATGTGCTCAGCCCTTAAATCTCTTCTCCTGCGGGTGCACCAAATTGCATGTTTTGAATCCTGCGTTCATGAAAATACAAGTCTACTTCATCATGTTTCTGTAAATGTGTTCAGGGGTACTATGGAGTGGCACTCATTTCCAGAGTTGCCTTTTGCAATTCCACATAGGTTTGATAAATTTGCTATTGTTGCTCAGTACAGGGGTTCTATTGGACACTCAATTATTTCGACGTGGTTATTCTCTTAAAGGCGAATAAACGCCACGACTACAAAAAGAAAATGACACTCACGCTTTGCTCACACTCGTCCTGAATGAAGGAATGACTCGGTCAGCTGCTCAGAGCGGGATTGAAACATCTGCCAAGATCTGGCATTCTCGAAAGAGAGAAAAGTTGGGAAAATACTCATGTCAAACTAGGTTTTAATAATGGAAGCTGCGAAGACACATCCGGGCAGAACGAACACCGCGGAATGGAAATGGAATTGGGGATTGGTAACTTGGAAACAGGCACGTTTCACCGAGGTTGATCCTCATCACGGTAGGTGGTTCTTCAGACATGAGGTGAACATTAAAACAACATCAGGAAAACATCAGGTTCCTTTTTCTTCCTTTTTTCAGCCTTAAAGTTACTGAGGTGGCTTATTTCACGAAATAAGAACAATTAAGAAACATTATAATAAGGAAGTTTAAGGAGGTCCATCTCCTTAGAACAAGGTCAGTTACAGTTTTAAGGCGACTAAGGCACGACACAAGGCAGTCGAAGGAGACCACCGGTTACAGAAAACGATGGCAAAAAAAAAATGAAATTGAGGTAGTTTAAGGCGGTTAGGACATGTATTAATCACAAATCCATACCTCTCCTGCACCTTCCCCCCGCACGTCTCTGCCGCTGAGCAGAGTCACCGAAATTCAGCGAGCCCATCTCATACTCGACCCCAGCATATGACTGGCACAACGTTAAAATAACCTAGAAATTTGTGAGCGGATATATGACCTAAGGACAAGCCACGGGCTTGCTTGTCTGTACTATGTTTGTATATGTCAACTTTAAGCGTGATACAATGACCCAGCCTGCTAGCTATACATAATAATCAGTCATCAAGAAAGTGACCAATGATAAGGGACGAACTTCTAAGAAGGTCACCATGTGACTGAAGGTAGAAATCACGCACAGCTAGTGTTGGGAAAAGTCCAGTCCAGCAGCAAAACCAGGGAACACTGAGCCGAACGTACTTGAACATGTTCGAGGCCCAAGCGTTCAGTTCAGGTCTGGTTCAAGTTCGAATGCTGAACGCATCCAAAACTTCCCGAAAATTAACTGAAGACGAAAATTTAAACCAGCGAAAGGTGAGTCGATTCCTGAGTTGGACATTCATAAGAGAATAATAGTAGAACAGGATACATACTGAGGGCCTTGAGAACTAAAATAAACGCACCCGAAGTTCTTGTTCTTGCACTTGAATTCTTGAACGAAGTGGTTCATGAAGCGGTTGTCAAAGTCCTCACCATCTAAATGGGTGTCGTCGGCGGTAGCCTTGATCTCACATATACCCTCCTAAATGATCAATCGAAGGTTCCTCTACCGAGATCGAAAATGAGGACGTTGCGCTCGCTGTTGGTTCTTCTCATGATTCCTTGAACAGGAGGAAGGCGAGGGATGTCATGGCCGCTCTCCGAACATCATCAGAGGTTGTCAGAGACCGTTATGCAGTAGCTGTCAGACTATTGTCAACATATTTGAAGCGTTGAAGCTGAAGTCGTCTGTCAAACTGCAACCAAAAGTCACGTCGTGTATTGGATCGGTGACGCTTCCCTTCTTAGGCGGGCGTCGCCCACGACGTCACCTCCCTAGGCTGGTTATCCGGCGTACACTCTATGTACTACTGTTTGACTTCGCAAAATTTAACGCAAGGCTCGTGCTTAGCTGTCAAATGAACCTCTCTCGATTCAATGTGACTGTCATTGGTATCTCTGCCTGTCGTTGCGGTGTCTTGAAGACTGATGACTCGGAGAAGCTAAAAGTTGATGCTGGAATGGAAGCTTACGAGTAAGGTGGAAAACCATAGTAAGTTGTATTTCAATCTTCTGAAGTAGCCTTTGCTACAATAATGTTTCAATTCTCCCACCTCTCGAATGGATTCCCATCGGTCTGCAAACCATCATGTTCCCATCACGACCGAGAGCTACTTCTGTCATATGCCGGGTATGGGTATGGAGCCTGGGTGTATGGCCTCTAGTACTTGGGGTTTACCCATGCAGATCCCTCGCTTCAGCAATGATAAGCAGTGAGTGTTACCCTTCAGGACGTAACTCCCTTTAATACTGACTTCACCTGTCTAAGCTGTCTGCGCCACTAAGCGGTGTTAGTAATTAGATTGCTTTGAAGCTTCCAGCTGGGGATGAGCCGACACCGAAGGACCGTAGGCAACTTGCGGAGAAGAGTTCATCAAGAGTGAGGCGCTCGACGCGGAGCGTGTCTCAAGTGATAGAGGATGACATTTCGATGATGATGCGTCGCCGTGCTATCCGTGGATATGGGCTAGTAAGCGTGAGTTGCTTCTTGCCTTCTGAGGCTCTTAAGTGTGATATTTATTCTTGCAGGCGAAGCACAACGCTCAAGTCCTACAGCAAGATCCTTACTTAGATACAACACTCTCAGAGCTATGGGCTTGGATACATCGTGCGTTCTCGTCCTATCGAAGAACATCCACGACAGTTGAACGTACACCCGCACACAAATTCTCGACGTCAAGACTACACAGATATGAATTCTCAAACCAAGGACTATGGGAAGGATTCGCACCGCTGCCTCAAGTCCTTGACGGCATTCTGACCGTACCCACAACGTCGTTGTCTAATCCTACCTTTTGATCACTGAGCTTCTTATGCAGATGGGAGAAGGACGGCCGTCTGTCAAGAGCGGCCTGCTGGCTCGTCTTTACGCGCCAATATCCAAGAGCGCTAGAGTTACTTATGCGCAGTGACGGTACAGCCATCTCTGCCTCTTTGTTCTTTCATTGATTTATATGATGTCCAGACGAGATGCACAATCTTATGTCCGCTCCGCTTGCTGCCCTCATCCCAAGCGCTGGCGGCACCCCATCCAACGAACTCCGGGATTACACCGAGCGCCTCGTCACCTGCCTTTGAGATCCATACTTCTGTGTGATGCTTACCCAGCTCGTCTCCAAGGACTGGTTCAAAGTTCTCGAGGAAGAATTACTTTCACTACGGGAGCGTCTTGCGATCGCTTTTCAGTTTTCGGAAGACAAAGCGCTCTCATCCTATCTTCGGCGCACGATCGACCGGGCCTGCACACGTGGCAACATCGAAGGCCTTATCATCGCAGGCGAGTCGAAAGTATAGATGCAGACTCGTCATTAGTATGCTCAAATATTATTTCCCATTGACGACGCACACCAATGACTCCACTTGCCATGGCCTTTTTGTTTGTTTGACAAGGTTAATATGTATGCGCTCTCGTGTATCTGTCCGACTCTGTCATCTAACGGACGCCGCCTGAATCTCATTGCCTCATGTTCTGCTTGCTAACAATCACATTTTTTACTTATTCTCCTTGAAACCTCACGTCGCCCTAGACCACCTTAGAAATACATAATTTAAAAGTCCACTCAATGGAAATAAGTGAAAAGTGACCTCCTTAATATCCTTAACTGCCTTAACCGCCTTCGCAAGTTTGTCAAGGAAGACAAAGGACAAAAAAGGAACGTGATGTTTTCCTGATGAATACGAGTTTTGAGGCTGTCGGGTTGTGCAGCAGACACACGGACAAGCGCTTTCTTCATGAGCTCACGGCCGAAATGTGTACACAGGCCTTGCCTATATGGTTGCCGTCCTGAATGAGAACATCAATGGTGACATTGCTGTGCTGACTAAATCATGATGCTTTTGCGTTCTTCTTCATGGAATCTGAAACATTTGGTAAGTTCATCGGTCCGTGTTCAGCCTCGCAGCTTTTTCCATGCATCTGCCGATCACTCGGAAGTGCGCGAGACTTGCTTTGGTCCGCGGCCATTCTGATGAGTCGCTTGTTATTCTTGTCCATGGGTAAAAGGTCATTTCGAAGTTCGATTGCTTCTAGCGCGTACTTTGGACAGATATATTGACACGAATCGTGTGTTATGCCATGCGCATAATACCCCTGGAGAGCGGTCATAATTGCTTCACTCCTACAGCACAGCACTCATTTGAAAATTGCGGTGTCGTGAAGGTCATCAAGTCACACGCACTCCTACAAACGTCGTGATACTCAAGGATACCCAAGGCAACATTTGTATGTTGAGTTGTTTCATTCTCCTGAGCCCCTTACTGATTGCCCAATCACGTCGGACGCAAGGATTTAGACGTGAAGCTTTTGTTTTCGGAAGTGTCAGTCGGGGACTCAGAGATGGCCATCAACAGTCACCCAATCTCGCCTGAAATACTTGTGTTCCATGATCTAGGACGATGTCACGACGCAGCGGCATGCCTGATGGGTCTTTCGTTTTATGCATTGAACTTGTCTACAAGTGAAACATGGCGCCCTTGAGTGAGTGACGATTGACGATGCTCTCTAGGCTAAAGCGTACGACCATGCCTGCTTCGCTTTCTTCGCGCCAGCCGATATCTCGAACGCCCTAGATTGTCAGTGCTCTTAGATAACCGCGACGATCTTGTGGACATGGGGGCATTTGTGAACCAACTCTCGTCGATTCAACGCTCTCCTTATCTTGTGCTCTGTGCAGTGGCAACCGACATATGAGCTGGTAGCTGCTGAGCGCTGGACATACGAATCCTAGTCTTTTTCTTTCGAGCTGACACTGACAGCGCAATCATGATCTCAGCCCGTGTAGACCACAGATCTATATTTAACTAACAGCTTTATATAGGTCTGTGACATCTCGCGATGTCGACGAAAGGTGTGTCGCCCAATTGAGATTCACATTCTTCAAAGGACATTTAGATACAGGCAGCAGCCAATCTCTCAATTGGAGGGCTCTTTCATCCTGCATATCTTCAACTCTGATAAGCTGTATGGTGCCCCTGCTAGGCCTGAACTGAACAAGAGTCGGAAGGAAGACGCCGTTCTTTTAACGAAGGAAGATATCAGTTTTACGTTTTACGCCCGTGAAATATGCAATGAGATCGGAGGGTGCGGTCGTGCGGCTTTTGACGCGGTGATTGTGAACGAGATCGGCTGATCAACAGCGGGCAGCCGGTGGTCAGATCTCAGTTCGTGTTCAGTACGTGGTAAGATCCAATCATCACGAGGTCATGGTACGCGTGATAAATAACCCACCTTCAACAGCTTCGAACAGGTTTTTGAAATTGTCACCTCCTGTCACGAGTCTATAGAAGAACGTCGTGCATGTTTTACCGGTACTGTGGGAATCGGCGATACTTAGCCTTTAGCTCAAGCCCTGAAGTGTCGCCGCGATCAGCAATCAGTCGATCCCCGATCAGCGGTGATAGCTGACATTTCTTCTTGACAGGTCTGATTCGCTCGGTGTCAGTCGGTGCCATGTGCCATGTGCAATGTGCAATGTACATGAAACTTAACCAAGTTACTGACTCACTCCACCTCAGCAAGATACACTCCACCTCAGCAAGATACTCACTCCACCTCAGCAAGATACACTCCACCTCAGCAAGATACGCCCAAGATGTCCCCTTCAACTTATTGCTTCGAGTTGTGTAGTGACCCAGTCGTGCCTTGGAGAAGGCCAAGATGAATACCAAGGGCATTGCACTTTTTTTAAACCTGCCGCACTCTGCGGCACTTCGGCAGGAAGAACTTGCGGCTTACGTATCTTACCATTGATGTGACCTGGCAGAAGGACTGCAGTGGCCGCATCAACCGTCGGGAGCCTTCGCCGGTTAGGGAACAACCCAACAAATCTGAAGTTCAAGTTGCACGCCATTATGATGACTACTCACATATGATGATAGGTGCCATCACAGCAAAGACATATCTCCGTCATCCGCGGCCTCGTTCAGACTTCCCGTGCCAGTCTTTGGTTTTCCGTGAGCAACTTTCTTGATCTGTCTGGGATATGCCAAGATCTAGAGCTGTCTACAAGGCCAATTGATTGGCGGGGCTCCATCGCTTGCGCCCGACCCACCCCACCAAGCGATATTTCCGCCCTCTATGGCAGTGTAAACTGAGCATGGGCACAATGCAAGTATCAGCCTGTAGTCACTTCATAACTGCATATCATGTTACAAGACGTCGGCGTACCTCGTGGAAACTAATTGATTACCAAGTCAATTGACTTTCATTCGATTTCAGGGGATGTACGGGTAAACTCTCATCTGGTACAACACTGATGCGGATCCGGGTCGAAACAAATTACAGGAGGCGATCATCATCTCGAGTCCCACTCGGCGTAAACTATCAATCGTCGGACAAGACCTTGAATGCAACATGTGATGCAGCTATGTAGGCGTGGCGGGAACCTGATTGTGTGGCATTCTCATACACACAGCATTGTCGAGACTTCGATCTATTTCGAACGCTTTTTTTTGTTAATCTCCGAGTCCCAATCCATGGTCGCCAGCAGCGCCGTGTTTTACTGTCTACAATCAACGTTAATCTCTGGGTATAAAATGAGTCCTCTTGGTACTCCATTCATCACTCATTCCTCACTCACGACATTAACCTGTGCAGCTTCTCCTGTCCAGCATGCAGCTCACTTTCGTCTCTATTGCTCTTGTTTGTAGCTCAGCTCTGGCTGCCCCCCTTCAGCGCCGAGAAGAGAATCTTGACATCGGTTCCAGTTAGTGTTAAACCTTTGCTGAAGCTCTGAGCTTATATCCTTCGCAGTTGTTGGGAGTATTGTGGGGGATATCTTGGGCGGCTCGGGCGGCATCCTTAAGAGAGATTTGATCGACGGTATAGTTGGTATGACATTTACTTGAGTTCGCAGTCTGCCTCTGAAGCCCTATTCAGTCGTCGATGATGTTTTGGATAATCCTGATATCAAGATCCTTAGTCCCAAGAGGGATTTGATCGACATTGCTGCTCGTATGTCATTTACTTGAGTTCACAGTTTGCCTCTGAAACCTTTTACAGTCATCAAGGATGTTGGAAATGATGCTGATGTCCACATCCTTAGTGGGCGTGGTGGTGGTAGTGATGGTGGTTTGCTCGATCTCGGTGTCCGCAAGTATCATTCATATAAGACGTTGGTCATCTTTAACACA
>KV448155.1:51348-108984 GCA_001658105.1 Rhizopogon vinicolor AM-OR11-026 | reverse complement strand
CGTCTACCTAAGCACTAGCGATGCAGAGCCTTTGGCGACGCCAGAACTGCTTGCAGAACGGATAGCCCTCGCGCACGTAGATATCTCGGAGAGAAGAGGCATTTTGCTTTACTCGTGAAAGTAAAAGGCCAAGTTGAAAGATTACACGAGGAAGCGGGAAGCAACCTTCAAGTTGGAGTGTTATCTGACGCTGTTTGCTTCTAACCATATCAGGGGGTTCGATGCAAGTGGAACTACGTAAGTTATGTAATTTGACAGAACTTGGTTGTGGCCAAGTTTGTATTTCTAAACCGAAGGAATAAAATTATTTGACCGCGTTCAGACCCGTCAGTCAGCACATCTATGCTGAGAATTAAAAACACTACAAGACCCACTATCTTTCGTAGTGGAACATTACAAGAGCTTGCCGATGGGAGTAAGGCCACCAAAGCCATTCTGTGTCCTATCGTATGCCACACGGCCTCGCAAGAATGTTTGCTGCACAACTCCATTCAGCAACATTCCCTCGTATGCGGAGAATTTGTTCTTGAAGTGGAATTGCTCCTTTGACACCTGTAGCCCGTCAGAGAATCACTTCATAGAACTGATACTGTTTGCAATATACCTTGAACTCGGCTGCAGGGTCCCAGATGATGAGGTCGCCGTCATAGCCAACTGACAGGTGCCCTTTGGATGAGGAAAGTCCAGCATGTTTCGCAGTTTGTTCGCTTGTCCAGCGAATAATCTGACCAATGCTCACGCCTCTCTTTTTACTTTCCGTCCATAGAAGACTAAGGCCAAAGCCGAGGCTGTTTATGCCTCCCCATGCTGACATGATATCCCCTTCCTCGAACTTCTTTAGCTCCGATACACATGGGCTGTGATCGGATACCACGCAGTCAATTGTCCCGTCAATCAATGCCTCCCATAGTGCGTCTCTGTTTGATTCGGAACGAATCGGCGGGCAGCACTTAAATTCAGGGCGACCATTTGGTATGTCGTCCGCTGAGAGGCACAAATAATGGAAGCATGTCTCCACCGTCAAATTCAACCCGCGAGAACGCGCAGCACGAATGACAGGAAGAGCGGAAGACGCAGATAGGTGTACGATGTGGCAACGAAGGGAGCGGTACTTCTCTTGCAAAAGGGTAATCATGGATATAGCGTTAACCTCTAGCTCTTGAGGGCGAGAGAAGAGGAAGGTCTGATATTCTGTTGGATCGCGTCCCTCATGGCTTTGCACTGAGGAGGAGTCACTCTCCATCTCAGCGTGGAATAAGAGGACAGTTGATTGATCCTGTGAGAGATCAGAATTAGTTAACTCGCTGGGTCATCATATGCAAGTTTTGACCTGGAGCTCTTGCATGTGTGTATGAAGATCATGTTCTGAAACACAAGGGAATTCCTGGAAAGGTGTTGGTCAGATGCATAGAACGTAACCACACAATTACCTCGACGCCACTTTCAATCAAAAAGCATTTGAATCCTTTGACTCCAGCTGCTACCAATGATTTCAGGTCCGCCTTAATTGCAATATCAACATCTCTATTCAAAACGTCGAATGCAGCTTACCTGATTTCCTGGGATGACTCCTCCCCAGAAACCAACATCGGCCCAGCACTGGCCTTGTGCACTTTGTCGCTTGATTTCAAGGTTCTGTAAAGTGGTCGTGGGAGGAATAGAGTTTAATGGCATATCCACAACCGTGGTGATTCCCCCAGCCACAGCTGCTCGCGTACCAGTCCAAAAACCCTCCCAGTCCGTTCGACCAGGCTCGTTCAGATGGACGTGAGCACTGCGAAAGTATTCGCATGACAGATGCTATGGGGACTGCTGGACTAATCACTCACTCGACTAGTCCGGGAAGAACAAACTTGTCTCCTGCATCAATGAATGTTGTCTCTCCACCCGGACTTTGTTGTGTGTACACCGTTTGGATGTCTGAGATTTTACCCGTGCCGATGTCCACCGTGATCGTTGCAGGCTGCGGCTGATCTGACCCGGGCAGCAAGACATTCTGGCCAGTTACAACTAGACTCTGGTTGCTCATGGTGCTGTCGCTTCAGTAGTATGACGACCTCCTTGAATTGACGATGTGTAATACAATGGCTATGGTTACTGTAGATTTGCTGCAGATACAACTTGAAAGAGATGATCAAGCCTTGGAATATGTCAAAGACAACGAGCACTCACATCGTAGGTCACGGTACAGCACTGGCAGTGTGCGGCTGTGATCCGAGTAAATGTCGGTTCGTACTGGCCCTCGACAGACAAGGCGGCGACGATCGCAATGCGGCCTCCCGTAGGTAGAACCTAATGGAAGGAAAACAGGCCGTTCCTTCTGTATTAGGATCGTAATATGCTGGCCAGTGGGTGTGCAGCCTGATTCAATTGGCCCAATCAGCGCCTCGGATGTGTCTCTAACCGATGTCTGTAGTGTACTGCGTGACACTAGTAGAGCGCCGCCGGCGGGAGTGCATTCTGATATGGCGTTTATCAACGTCTTGAACTATTGCAGTTTCGCGGTTCAGCAAATGTTCAGCACTCAGCGTGTCCGCACACGCGTCGTGCACATGAGTAGTGTGCGTGCTTATCAGTAGGAGATTCTTATACTCATAGCGTCATTCATGAGAGCAACTTGAAGTTGCGGTTCTAGGCGGTGTTCCATGCCGTCATTTTCGTTATCACCGCTTGACGAGAAGTCATCGTCCATGCCTGAACGTCGTACTCAATAGTAACAGTAAATCATCAACTCAGCATGCTGTCGGTCCTCCGCCTCATCGGTAAGTGCAGAGTTATTATTATGCAGAGATCAACTACTGTGTTCTCGACAGAAGGTCACTGCTCGCACAAATGTCAGTTTCTCAGAATCAACTCTCGACAATCGTCAGCGCAGATTCAAGTATTAAGACCAGTGACTATGCACAGCCTGAGTGGAGTCAATAATTATTATGAGTTCGGGGCGGCGGTGCCAAACTCACAACCCGATCATGGCGTAACAAGCACATAAGTTGTCCAAGTACCTATAGCAGCTCTCCGGACGGTCGGAGACCTTCAAAACCAAGCGCCGAATCGTAAGCCAGTCTACCGCGAACATATGTTTTGTGTACGAGGCCACTCAAAGTCATTCCTTCATAGGGGGTCAGCTTATTCTTGAAATACAAGTGCTCCTTCGAGACCTATCGCCTGATTGGTTATCTTCATAGATAGTAGTAGCATTAGCATTCACCTTGAATTCTGCTTCCGGATCCCAGATCACTAAATCACCATCATACCCCACTTTCAGCTGACCTTTTGTACTAGATAGCCCTGCTAACTCGGCATTTTTAGTGCTCATCCAACGAATAATAAGCCCGATTGAGACTCCTCTCTTCCTTCCTTCCGTCCATAAAAGACTCAATCCAAGGCCCAGAGAGCTGACTCCACCCCAGGCTTTCATGAAGTCACCACTTTCAAGCTCCTTCATCTCTGTGAGACAAGGGCTGTGGTCGGAGACTACGCTATCAATAGTACCATCCAGGAGAGCGTCCCAGAGAAGCTTTCTGTTGGAGTCCTCGCGAATCGGAGGGGTACATTTGTACTCGGTCGCGCCATCCGGGATGTCTTCTGCAGATAAACATAGATAGTGAAAACAGGTTTCAACGGAGAGCCTTAGCCCATGCTCCTTGGCAGCTCGGATGATGGGCAAGGCAGACGCGGCTGATAGATGGGCGATGTGACATGAGACTGAGGGGTACATTGCTTGAAGGCGAGTAATGAGAGTGATGGCATCCACCTCGAGCTCTTCGGGACGCGAAGAGAGGAATTCCCTGTATGACCTTGGATTGAGTATGTGTCGGGCCGATGAAGAATTGCTCTGCATTTCAGCGTGGAAAATCATGACAGAGTTCTTTAATGATTGCTGACAGTCAGTGAATAGCCCCCGTTCCCATGCTCAACAAATCCGTACTTGGATGCGGGACATGTGCTTGTGGAGGTCGCACTCAGAAACGCAAGGGAACTCCTATGTGGAGCAGCATAAAAACACAGTCATGCGCGGAAGCTGCGGTTGTTACCTCAATGTCTGTGTCAATCAGAAAGCATTTGAAGCCTCTGGCGCCAGCGGATAATAGAGGTCTTAATTCGGCCTGCGCTGATGAGCACTTGACGGGCTGTGGAGTCTATTGGCACTTACTTGATTCTGAGGAATTGCTCCTCCCCAGAATCCAACATCTACCCAACACTGTCCACGGGCAGAATCACGTTTGATATCAAGGTTCCCTGGTGTAGTAGTGGGTGGATTAGAATCGACAGGCATATCAATTAGAGTAGTGACGCCTCCAGTAGCAGCGGCTTGCGTGCCAGTCCAAAACCCTTCCCAGTTCTGGTTTCCGGGTTCCTCCAGGTGAACATGGGCGCTGTTGTCACGACAATCAGGGATTGGGACTTTGAAGCCAGCAACGACGCCCACTCGACTAGCCCAGGAAGTACAACTTTGTCTCCAGCATCAACAAAGTGTGACTCTCTGCTTTCGTTACACACTGCACCGCCAGTGTATCCCAATAGAACTTCGATGATTTTACCAGTCCGGAGGTCAACACTGATCGTCGCAGGTGTTGACTGATCAAGATCAGGAAGCAGCACGTTTCGACTGGTCACAGTGAGAATCATGGTGGTTATAACTTGTCTATCTGACCTGAGGATGGGGGTAGTGCTTATTCTCGAACGATTACATTAATAGACCGCTCGGCAAGTAATTTTTACTTACAGATGTCTATTTGAAGTTACAGGCTCGTGTCTCCGACTAGGATAAACGTGATGCCCCGTAACGAAAATACGCAGTGGGATATAAGTAGCCTTGCATAGCCAACTTTCGGCTTTCTAAATTTGAAGTGATGGACTCGGATCCTTGATGTGAATAAGTAGATGTGATTTATCGCTCCCATTTTTAGTCTCCCGTACAGACCTTAATGGAATGAAGATAGTCAGTAAGAAAGACAGACTCGTTCCGTCTTACATAAGCTGAGACATCTAAACTCCTCATGATTGGCACCGCTTTGGGATGTCACCACCAATCATGCATTCTAGGTATAGCCCGAGGCTGAGATACATAAGATACTAACTACATAGTAGTATAAAATATCTCGAGGCTACTAGTGTGAGTTTTTACGCTATCGCACTAGTGATCTCCCCTAGGTAGACCTTAAGTGACGAAGGAGGACAGTCGCTCCTCTGCGCTATATCAGCTTTCTAGCCGATATGTCGTCTCTCCTGGCATAATCCACCACGCGATACATCAATCCTACCCAATCCTGCACTCCATTCTTCCCGACATCTCTCAACCACTCCCTCGCCTGACCTGACTTTTCCAAGCGTTCCCATCCTGCTCTCATTTCATCCTTCAAATCATAGCATTCTTTCTCCCATTCTGTGACTTCGATGGGGGGAGTCCCAGATTCCGCACCCTGCGCGAATTCATACAATTCGTCTCGATAACTCCATTGTTCATCCCTGTCGAATCGGAACCAGGCTTTGGCGGTGTCTAGAGATGTTGAAGCGCCAGCACGCCTAATTTTTTCTGCGCGAGCAAGGATGTCGGCTGCTTCTGTGATAGTATCTAGAGATGAAGGGTCAGCGAACACTCGCACGATCGCATGCGCTTGAGCCTCCACGAGTGGAAGCGGCGCAACCCTCTTGATGAGGCCCATGATGGCCATAGACGAGACAGGATATTGAGTTTGGAGCGGGAATAAATGTTTTTCGAGGGGAAATACATGATAGGTTGAGTTGAATAACTCCCCAGGAATGAGTGGAGGGATGTCCGGCGGCATGGTCTTGTTGATCATGGAAGATCCTTCCAAGAAGGGAAGATGTACCTGAAACCCGGTTGCCAAAATACAACGATCGATATTGTCCTCCACGGTGCCATCATCAAAAATCACTTGTCCGTTGGCCTTGAATTCAATAGCCCGAGCTTTCAGAACTTTGAGATTGCTAGTATTAATGTTTATTGCTGCTGGGGGCTGGTTTGCGAAAGCATGCACAACTGCCGTAGCGACGGTGCACATCTCAGTAGCAATGTCCATGCCACTGGGCCCGCCTCCAATGACAAGGACTTTGTCTCCAAGGAAATTAGGTCTTCTATACCACACAGAATGAAAAGCTTTGTCATGCTTCACCCAATCTGCCAATCCCGGCACATCTGGTATACGGGGTATACGATAGTGCCCATTTGCGATGACAAGGTGATCATATGCGAGGTGTTCGCCATCTGAAAGAGTTACTATCCACTGCGTCGATTCCCATCGTGCATTTACCACCGTGGTACCGAACCTGATGAGGGGCATAAGATTGAAATGCGTAGCATATGACTCGAGGTAGGTCTGCACCACATGTGCTCGCGGAAATAGAGGAGTCTCTGGTGGAAAGGAATAGCTGGTATATGCCATTATAGAGTGGGGTAAATTGGTCGTTAGAGAATCATAAAGTGGCGTCAAGGGTACACCGTAGGAATTAGCCACCGGCGGGGCAGGTAGCCTGGGCAGGACGGTGACTCAGTGATGGATGAATTACTGCGGTGTGAACTCACCATACACCCCCGACATTTGTCCGAGCCTCGTATGCGATGACAGACCATTTGCCTGACTTGAAGTAGACCGAGTCTGATATGACTTTTAGAGCAGCAAGACCACCACCTCCCGCTCCGATGACACAGATCCGCTTCTCGCACTTCGACTTATGCTTCAACAAATTTAGGGGATCATCATGATCTTGAAGAATGGCGTTAAGCACTGAACAAATTCGAGTAAAACAAAGTACTTGGTAATATTTCCATGGAGGACAGCAAACCAATGAGTGTGTTGAAAGTGGTTTATGGTCAGGAGAAAGTAGGATGGATGATTATATATGCATGGTTTGGCGTGGGTTATCGGGTCTAAATAAAAGTTCAAGTATGCGGCCCATCAGCGAAAAATTGAATCAATTTTAGTATGCACATGCATGATGCAACTACAAGGATTTTAGGCACGTGATAGTAATGTATCAGGACTAAAAGATGATCTAGTGTTCTACCAAGTTGCCAACTGTCCGCCAATTGTGTGCACCCAGTTTGATACCCATGTACCATCTGCCAGCATAATCTGTACAAATGTCTGAAGGTGATACGGGAAGGAGTAGTGTCTTCGTTGCTGCGGCAGAATCAAGACCGAGTTCGCCGTCACCCCTCGATTCTTTACTCTCTCCAAAAGGTCCAGCATTCAACGAGCTTTCCTCAAGAGCATCCGTCGCAGACTCAGACTATGTAATCCTTGATGATGACCCACGATTCTCAACCGTTTCGCTCTCAGGAAATGACGGCGTTGTCCCCGAAGCAGACGCGGATCATGATGCACTTGCCAAGCTGAACCGTCGGACAACTATTTCATCAGCACCCTCAAAAGCGTTTTCTTCATTGCGTCATTTTTCTCATAGGAAGTCTACTTCTACAATAACGATATCTTCTATACCTGGAAGCAACATCCTCGCTCGCCTCGGGTCAGGTACCCGCGATGACGGCGCTACTGAAGCATCGGGGAATGCTGGAGAAGGCCAGCAGAAGCTTCACGAAGAATTTTTGCGCCTTCATAACGAGCGACGTGCTGAGGCCACGGAGTCTGAACAAGGAGTCATAGACTGGGGTAAGAATGATGGCTATTCATCGATTTACCGTCCTAACACCTGCATAAGATTTCTGGGGAGCCGTCATTTCAGGTGATCAGCTTGATAAATTATCACATATTCGGTATTTATTCCGTGTCATAGATTATCAGGGGTTCGCATCATCGAATCCCCAAGGGTTAGCCAAAGCAATCGAGAAAGGAATTCCGGACACGCTTCGTGGGATGATGTGGCAATTAATGTGCGGTGCTTCCTGGCACCCAAACCTTCCCTTCACTGATACGACTCTTGAGGCAGGGCAGCATCAAAGGATACTGAACTAGAGAAGACATACCTGGGTCTCCTCAAAGAGTCCAGTCCTCACGAAAAGGCAATCACACGAGATCTCGGCAGGTCGGACACTGTCCTTTGATGTCCAAATCCATGTTTGACGTTCACTTCACAGAACCTTCCCTCACCATGATTTCTTTACAGATGGGCAGGGCATCGGCCAGGAAAATCTCTTCAATGTTCTTAAGGCTTATTCATTGTACGACCCTCAGGTTGGTTATTGTCAGGGTCTTCCTTTCGTCGTAGCTGTCTTCCTTCTCAATGTGAGCTCCCCCTTCCTCTAGTTCGATTTTTTTTTTTACATTCTACGAACTAGATGCCAGACGAAGAGGCCTTCTCACTCCTTGTAAGGCTTATGCACTCATATGGTCTCAGGGGTCATTTCCTCCCAGAGATGCCTAAGCTTCAGCTCCGACTTGTACGTAGAGATCAACGTCAACAGTTAATTCCATTCCCACTTACTATGATGTTAGTACCAGGTATGCTGTTTTAATCTAGCTGGACCTCACTCCCTGTCTCAAGCGGCAGTAGTTCGATCGATTGATAGAAGAACTGTTACCCGTGCTCCATGTCCATTTTCTTCGGCAAGGCATAAAATCTAGCATGTTCTGCTCGCAATGGTTCCTAACGCTCTTCAGCTATCGGTAAGCTTGCAATGTCCTATGCACATAGCATCACTGAGCGGTGGAACATAAGATTCCCACTAAACATTGTATTCCGGATTTACGACAATTGCTTGGCAAGTGGCATAGAAGCCATCTTTGCATTCAGCGTCGTGCTACTCCAGAAGAATGAAGAGATTCTACTTACCCTCAAGTTTGATGATATCCTCGCGTTTCTGAAGAACAAGATTTTTGACCGGTACAAAGTATGTCACAGTCATCTTGTGATTACTCTATGGTTCACAATGAAATCTGATAGATCGAGCCTCTGGATTCGCCAGAAGACCATGGCGACAGTCCGGATAAGAACGTTCAGTACGACGTAGATGCTTTTGTGTTGGACGCCATCTCTGTAAAGATCACGCCATTCATGTTGGATTCTTGCGCACGTGAGTACGAGGACCTTGTCCGTGTCCGAGAGGCGCATGCTACCGAGGTTGACTCGTTGCGGACCAACAACCGCAGCATGTCAGCAAGAGTGTGAGTACTCATCACCTGCAACTAGTGGTTTTTGAATGCATGGACGGCAACGACAGGAAAGAACTTGATGCAGATTTGGCGCAGTTGAATACAGAGCATGTCGAGGTCCTTGTGAGTCGCAACACAAACAATGTTATCGGTTGATGACCAATCAACCATCCAGAATCAGCTTGTAATGGCTCGGCTGCGAAATGAAGAGCTTGAGGAAGAATTGGTCAGATACAAGCTACTGTACAATCCACTTTCGTTCTCTTGCGCTACGGTTCTGAAATCTGTGGCAGTTACGCAGAAGCCATGCATGAGAACGAGGACTCGAAATCGTCTCATCGCTTATCATCTCCTCTGAGTAACAGCAGGGGAAGCAATCACTCATAATTCACATCACGAAACATAGGGAATACAAGGCGAATATGATACATGTTATGAAGATCGTCTCTGATCCGGAGTGGGCAGACATTAGAAGGTGGCAAGTGGGTAAAGGGAACTACTTTGATTGCAATCCCTGCGCAACTTGGATCTATACACAATATTAAATTGCTTGATCATTCATTTTAAGCAGACACTGACCTCCTCCTTAGTGATAATGCGCAACTCCCCAGGAGACGTAACCTTGCCCACGGCAGCGTGTGTAGCAACCTTTGCTGTACGAACCGCAGAAGAGTTCTTCGAGATCCAGTATTTGATCTCATCCGGAATGACCTCAATCACAGCGATGCGGGGATCATGCTCGTCCCCCTTGTGAACGCCATCCTTCAAGTCGCCAATATAGCCGGTAATGCTAAGCTCTGTCAACATTGCGCCAATACATAATTTCGATCTACGCACAGCGGGGACCAGTGCTTATGAATAAGCTCCCTGTCCTGAGTCACGCTGGCTCTACCGGAGTAGGACGCCCAGTTCGTCGAGGACGGGTCACAGAAGCTGACATTGACATGCGCATCGTTCTGAATTTCCTCGAACTTATGAGACACGTTGTTGGCGAGAAACACAAGATTTAGCTGCGTCTCGGTATACGCTTAACCAAAAAAAGGAAGGAGCGCATGAGAACGAAGGACCATCGAGAGCAATTGGATTTCATACGTGTAGAAGGGCTCATGGCTCGGGAATGCAGGTTCCCGTTGGCATCGCGCGTGACGAGCATACCGGTCTTGGCGGACTTGATGACGGTATGCAAGTCTGTTTATTGTCAAGGTCTTAGTACGACAAACCAGTTTTTCGCGCAACGGATACACGTACCGGCAATCTTCTCCTCAAGGGTATGACTCGTACGTTCCGCGGCGCTGGAGTAAGGATCCAGGCGGGCTTGTTCAGGACTCAAGTCGGACATGTTTGCAAAATTGAGACAGTTCAGATATTAGTTTCAGGGATGACGGAGCAGTGCAGTTTATATAGGCGAGGGTGAACGCACCAGCTCTCTGACGTCAAATTGCTGCACCATAACTGTGACGTCAGATATTGAACCATAACACCTGCTATATCGAGTAAAGATGACACTGACGCCAAGTCAGTCTTCGAAGCGCCTAGTTCATCTTGGCGTCGCAAATCGGATATTCAGACAAAAGTGGACAGTAAGTATGGTGGTCGCTTGAAAGTAATTTACTGAAACTGATTGCTCTCATTTGTTACAACAGGTAACACTGCATTCAGCTGCGTCACTGGCCGAGCTGCTGACACAAGTGAAAAAGAGAGACAGCCGAGGTACAAGACATGAATTTACAAGAAGCTACAGCTACTGTGGGTAGGTGACGATGATTCCCTAAAACTAACTATACAGTTCGTGAGTGAAGTGTTTCATAAGTCGAATACTGAATATGAAGACTAATACTTCGACCAAGCGGGGGTCTGAGGCTCCGCCTCCAAGGTCGGAAAGTCGCTCGCTTCCCAAGTTCCTGGTATGAGGGCGATTGGGAGGAGCCAAGTGGCAGTGAGAACGACTCCATAGCCTAGAATTGAACGTTATGACGACCGTCAGTTGTGGCTGTGAAACCACCTAACGAACGGCACGTACCTTTATCAAATACCTTGAGCGCCGACCAGCTCCAAGCAATGAAGCCTCCCATGTAGCCGAGGTACGGCACGAGTCGGCGGAGAAAAGTCATCGGGGTACGCAGCTGGGGCGGCATAAGTGAGATGGGTAAATGATCCAGTAACCACTTCAATGCGGTGGTGATCATAGCAGCACGTTTCGCAGCTTCAAGCTGCTTATTGTTAAGCGCATCGAGAACAGGAGGCGGAAGGTAACTGAGGTGAGACAGATGAGTTCCGAAGGTGCGTACTCATATCAGACGAAGCGCCTACATTCGGAAACCCCACCACATTGCTTGAATGGATATTTTTGTGAGCGACGGGAACCAGACGCGATATTCTCTTGTTACTTGTTCAGTTGAACCACCGGCGATCATGCCCTGTGGTTCGACAACACTTTGCTCAGGGACTGCCCTTTGTTTGCCCCTGCGTCTATCGGAAATCTCGCCCTGAGCGAACACTTGTTCGATGGACTCTGAAGGAAGGGGAACAAATGACAACTGGGGTGTGCGGATCTCTTCTCCATCTCCGTTGAGTGAGACTATCTCAGATCGCGCGATCTCTATCTCCGAGTCTTCCGTGGGTTCCAATGGTCCGTACATCATGACAGATCCATTGTCATCCTCATATTCTGCGCCTGGGCGCGACGCCTCGCTCTGCTCGGAGATAACATCCCCCTTGCTGAGAGGGGATCGCAAGCGATCTAATACAGACCAGACCGATTCTCTTCCACGTTCAACTGACCCATTCATTATGGTGAATGAAGTCAGGAATGCCTTTAACTTTGAATCGGAGATGGAAGGGTCTAGCGCAGGGGCGGGGGGATGGTTATCTGTATCTGTCGCTTGGGCTCCCGTCGGAGCGGTATGGAGCTGGGGAAAAAGAGCAGGTGGCCCAGACGGCATAGGTATAGAAGGCAATGACACGATCATGGCTTGAATTCTACGAGCGAGAGTGTCAGGTTCTGGTGGTTCGCCTTCAAGGCGCATCACGTCATCAGCCGCACTGCTGCCTGCCTCCTGGATGTCGTTATCAATGATGGGGGCAGCAGGTAGGGATGCAGTAATGGGAGCGGTCTCTTGGACTTGATTACTTTCCTCTCCAAACCAGGACGATGAGGGAAATGAGAGAAAATCTTTCTTCTCCTTGCGTGCATACTTTAAGAACCTGTCTATCGTATATATCTTTGCTTTTGGAAGTTCTGGAGCGGATGGTGATGGAGCTGGGCCGTCTGCACGTGTATTGGAGGTCGATTGCTCTGGTGTAGCATTGCCTCTGCTGAAGGACCTCACGAAACGAGGAACAATGCTAGAGGACTGCGAATTTGGAGATTTTGAAGACGACGCATTGTTATGTGTCATGAGGCGAAATACAAGATGGCTTTATGAAAGTGTGCTGCGTGAAGGGATGGCTGTGGCTGTGCCGATACAGCCGCTTTCTTGAGTAATCGACTTGGCAAAGCTGCCCGTATGGATGAGTACTAGTACTATAGCACAAGTGATCCGAGTCAGCGCTTAACAAATATTCTGCTGCATCTACGGAGTACTTGCTGCTGTTGATATAACTAAGGAAATGGTCTTGTGATCAGTCGAGATGTCTGATGCGGCAGGGCGCCGAAGCGCAGTGAAAAACACGGCCCCATACCCTTCACCAATTGGCCCGATGTGTCAACTGGGCATCCAAATTTTCGTGATTATTCTTCTTGATGTAAATCAATGTGTATGCAGCACGGTACACGGTCGGATATACGGCGGCAGATGATCATCGATGATGGCGTTGATAAGATTAGATGACAGTGATTCCAAGACCAGACCAAAATAGTAAGAAGCCCGAAAGCGAGATGGGCTCCGTTACCCGTTCCGTTAGCTTCGAGGATGGATAGACTAGTTGCAACTACTGAGTGGTCTAGTGCAACGACGGCGGTGCCAACACTAGCGACGTAGGCTGTGGATCATTGAAAGCAGTGGACATTGTGCAGTCGATTCATTGTGTTTAAGATATTTGTTTGTGGGAGAAATAGCGCCGCGTGTTCTCGAGTGGATGCTGAAACGGGAAAGATGGCTTGAGGCGTGGCTTGCAGCCGGCGCGCTGGATCCTGCGTTTACTTTACTTTTCATTACAGTCACCAGTCACTCTTTGTTTAAATACACCCCATCAGACATCCTTTCATCGCGTTTCATCCAAACACCCCCGTCCCAGTCAACTTATATCTACAGCTCATATCACCCCCTCTTACCGACAGTACTGGTATCATCACTCTCCCATCCCCATCACAATCATGAGCACGCTGTCCTTGACCCCTTCCCACCCAGACTCTTTGAATCCTCAGTTTCCCTCCTGGTCTACCTATCCAAGCTATCCACGACACCGTGACACCTTGGCTATAACCATGAACAACATGTCCGTGGCCACATATCTCCCAGAAGTCCATCTCTCTCGCTTTCCAATCTCATCCATCCGTCCAGATGGTCCCCGAAACACTCCTTCAGCACCACCTCGCACTCCTCCAAAGCCAGTCTTCCCGCGGTATGACCCTCTCCATGTACTATCCCGTCAATCCACCCCGCCTCCACCCACAAAGCAGTCCTTTCAGTCAATTGTACCCCCCACCCAGGTGGCACCCGGTGTCCTGGCCAATGGCGTCCTTACTGTCATGCTCCCTGCTGTGCGCGAGTTTCTCGGTGCCGCTGCCCGAGCCCCGCCTGCCGCGCCTGAACTCCCGAGCGACAACAGGGTATTGGCGCTTGCTGCCCTTGCCGTGTTCTATCGTCCGATGCACCCGGCCCATTGGGTATTTTGGAATAAAGAACAGAAGAAGAGGACTGCAGCGGTTGTCCAGAGTGTGCTTGGTGAGTGTTCGCCCCCACTTACATTCATGCACGATCATGGCTGGACTTCTATGTGATCCCCATCAATTCTACTTTTCATTGATCTCATTGTGACTCTATCAACTATGTGCTAACATCCGTCTTAGACACTACTCCTACCCCCATCATCTCACCCATCGGCTGGATAGCTGTCCAAGACAATCTCTGGATTCTTGGTTCTCTCCAACACGCTTATTCTAATGCACTCTCTTCCCAACATTGGTACTCTGCCTATGTACCTTCTGAAGGAGAAACCCGCATGAGTCTGCGCAAGCGCAAACCCACCATGATACAAGAGCAAGTCCTCGATGACGACGACGACGAGCTCCTCCTCCCTCCTCCCCCCAGGAAGCGTGCAAAGACACGCAGGACTGCTGCAGCCGCCAGAGGCCCGAGGAAAAAGGAAGATTCCTCCGCTCCGGATAAGGCGGAGGCAGAGGAGGTTCCCGATGAAGTCGAAGCAGGGACCATAGCACAAGAACCAGAAGTGGATCTCGTGCTGACGCGTGACACGAAGCGCGAGCGCCTCGGAATGGTTGTGATAGCGCAGGATGCCGAGAAATCTGTCTCACCGGAGCCGCGTAGAAGCCAGCGAAAGAAAGGGGACTCGCCGGCGTCTTCAACGACTACTCTCACACGCACGCACTCGCGGGAATCGTCAGCGGACTCCGTGGAGGGCGCTGAGAGTGCTGGGAGTAGCACTGTTTGTGAGGAGGAGCCAGACAAGGAGAAAGTGAAGAAGGGATCTCGTGTTGACAAGGTCATCAAGCGTCTTGACAAGGACGACGACGAGGAAGAGGATGCAGCGGAGGAGGTGAAAGCCGCTCCTGCTAAGAGACCTCGTACCTCAACATCTCGTTCAAAGCCAAGGTCTAGAGCCGTACCAAAGAAAGCTACGAGCACCAACTCAACCAATACCTCTCTTGAGGAAGGCGCTGAGAACGCAGATACTACTCCTGCTCCTCCTGCGTCTAAGCCGAAGTCGCGCGCGCGCCCAAGGACACGCAGGCGGTAGACTGTCGAGGATATTCAACATATCTAGGGACCGAACCATTATATCAAGATCATCACGTATTGCATCGAGCATCGGAGCCTGGAGGGCATCACATATCACATCACATTATATCGCACAAACATCGTGCTTCGTCACTGGTCAGCATAACCTGGCCTATCAAATCACGATCAGAGGAAAGGAAGGAAAGAAGCATATCAAGGAATGAATACATAGAATGTACCATCATCGATTTTTAGGTTGTTGCATCATCAGCTCGTTTTCTATTTTCTCTACTTCTGCCCCCTATCATCATCTCCCATACTTCTTTTATTTTCTTCTTTCTTCTCTCTTCTTCCCCTTTCTTCTCTTTGGTTCCGATACATTTTCCTGCCCATCGCCTCACTGCACCATCACTGGATCTGTCACGGGCTAGACCCCATCGCGTGTTGTCATCCTGCTATCGTTTTTCATTCCTTCATCATTGTCCCATCACCCTTATCATCACTTTTCTTTGGCCTTTTTTTGTATTGTGTGTACTTGACGTAGCCGCTGCTGTAGCGGAAAACATGGTGTATGTACTTTAGATATAGCCGGCAATGTGTGTATTAGTTTTCTTGGGTGTGATCAGAAATGAGTGCCTCGCTATTGGCTCGCTGTATGGAAAACGCGGTGTGACAGGTCACGTGTGTGTGATGTATCACGTCGCCACTTCGTTTTCTCCACATGCATCGTCTCCGCATTTACCTTTCCCCTGACTCCCGAAGATCTACATACACATCACGGCGCATTGTCGCTGATCAGTGATGCGTGCGCATCATGACTGCGCTGCCCACGTACTGCGACCTACTTCTTGCTTTACGGAAAACTCAAACGTAAAGCCATCATCATGCACGAGGAGAGTGAACAGTCGCCGTTCTTCTGTCTTACTGATTTTGTTTGCTTCTGATCGTTTTAATACAGGATCCGCGATCTACGCGTGTTTTTAGTATACGAGAGGTCATAGCCGTTGACTGGGCATTATAATTCATCGAAGCCACCGACAGTCACGGTATTTGTCCGAAGGCGAACGTTGATCGTCGAACGTTGACACTTCTAGGTTGTCGAATGTTTCTACATTTCACGCCCGTAGAAGAGCTGTACGTGACATCTTCCGATCGCTTATTCTGTGCTTCTCATCACTATCACTGATCAGCTCCCGTCGGTACGGTCTTCAGGCCCACTACGTCCCTGGATTTTGTGGGGTGCCTTGTCTAGGTCATCTACCGGAGTGCCTCTAACATTTCTACGGTGTTCGACTGGACTTGGGTCTGGCTCAATTATCTTTCATTGAAGATTTACCACCCAGAGGCTGTTGGAGCTAACTGGGCCCATCGGTTAACGGGAAGACTCTTAGTAGGGTTTATCTCTGGTGTGGTCATGATTGCCTTTTTCCGCATTCTATGTCTGATCCTGGAGGATTCGCGTTGACACCCGATGTCTACGGTTTATACCTTGCCCCTTAACATCAGCGCCGTGATCTTGCCTCGCGATGAGCCTGCTTTGGAGTAATGCAGCAGCTCTGTATTGCGCCCCGAATGATCTCGCGTTTACGTCTACTTGGAGGATCTTTGCTCCTGGGTCACGAAGAAAGTTAACACGCGCTCGACTCGGCCGGATTTAAATTCACTGTCATGACCTTCCCCAACACCATGATACGTGCATCTTATTGGATATACCATGCATCTCCTCGTCTTAGTCGGTGTCCTCGATACCGAGGCGATGGAATCGATGCGTTCTCTTCTCGGACGCCGATAACGCCAGAAGATAAGAAAAGAGTCATTGACATGTGCATGTCAATGCCGACGGAAGCGAAGACCAACGGTGATAACAGCGATAACGGTCTACTGCATCGCCCACTGGAATTACTGGAATCCACTGGAATCCATTCCACTCATCACGCAACGCATACAAATACAAAGGATCACGTTGCATGCGCAGCTCTTACATGTACCGATGAGCTTATGACGTTCGTTTGGCTCAAATACTCCCGTGAAGCTTCTTGGAGAATGCACATACTGATACTCGAGCTCCTTTGATCAAGCGAATAGGCTTAGCGTAATGAACGGTGATGCTAAACAAGGTCTAAGTCATGAGGCAATATTGACTGTCAATGACTACTCCACAGCCATCGGCGGAACCCTGAAAGATATGGAGAATCACCGGCTCATCGATGATCGTTTCTCCCAATTTCCGCATCCTGCATTGGATTTTGGAACCCGTCATTGGCTCAGAGACATAGTGGGACGTTTCTTATGGCATGGGTGGTGGCAGGCACCGAGGCGACGACCACCGGACAAGAGTTGACAAACTGTGCGTATGGTTATCGGTGCCGCCGGCAAACATTACGACACCAAATAGGACACCAAAAACCATCCCCGCTGTGGTTAGACTGTGCCCTAAGAGGTGCTTCAAGTTGGCAATCAAACTTGAATTTATGGTCTAGTATTGAGGGGGAAGATGTTTGAACGTACCACACCGGTGTTTATAGACACGAAGTTATTGTGGTGGAGGGAACGGCGCGCTCGGCAACTTCTTAGTCCGAGGAAAGACGCTACTAATTGAGAAGTCCTCGTATTCTTCCTCCTCGCACACTGTCGGTAAATGACTGACAGGTCATTGAGCCTAGTCTGGTGATATAGGGTCTTGGTGTGGCTTGCAGAGTCCAGACAGTCCGAGGAATTACTTACACGGCAATGGTTTCAAATGTTTCGACTCATCGTCACTTATCATTTACTGTACCGTTTGGAGCATAAGTAGTTAACTTTGCAAGGTTAGATTCGGGGTTGGTCGGCATTATATATGACATGAAGTGAACGATGAGATCTGGCTAATTCGATCGGCCTACCGCCGCGGGAGAATAGCAAGATTTGGATATCAATAGCTAGCCAATTGCTTGAGGTTTCGAATCTCTTACCCTCCTTCAGTTCGACGGAGGTTTCACCTGGCAGCATTAGATGTGTATTGGGTTAGGATGATGCGTACGACGGAGTAGGCGCAAGTGTAAATGCCAATAATGACTACTATCAGAAGAAAGAATGAAGATTGCAGGTGGGGTGAAATCGGACGTACGGGCCATCAGCTGGTATCAGCCGGTAGCGGGCTCTTTCAATTTCGCTTAGATGAGATTGACGCGATAAGTCACCATGGCATATACCAGAACCAGCCTGTTCCCTCCTGTTCCCTCCCGTGCTCTGAACGCTCACATGGAGGTGGGGAAAGTCAAAGATCAACGACATATGGATTTGGGCAAACCCACATGCAGCCATATGCTTGGTATGATATCCTCATTTTGTGATGCAGGGATTTTTAATGCAACGTTTTTCTCTATAGAAGGAATGAGTATCTTCCTTCTAGGGGGACTACGTTTTTCCGTGATAGCCACGCAATATGCCATGAGTAGGTTACGCCAGAACTAGGTAGCAAGTAGTGTAGGTGGTATGGAGAACTTAAAAGTTAGAGGAACAAATGTATTCTCGGTATATATATATGTTTGTTTCGTACCTTCAATTAAATCTGGGCAATGTTCCTGAGTCAAAACATGCTACCATAGTAGGCCACATGTGCCTGCAGGCCTGTAAGAAGGAGAGATACGTGAGAACGAAACCATGGCTGTAACATAGAGTCTATCAGGTAGTAGGGAACTTATTTGCGGGAGAAGGCAACGTGAATGGAGGGGCACGGTAGTTGATTACGTCGAGTGCATAATGGAAGGCCGCGAGAGGCGTGGCATTGAGATCAACGATAGAATGTGGCCTCGCCATTCCCAGCCTTTCCTAACCCGAAGCTTGGGAAGGGCGGGTCATTTTCTCCGAATGTAGACATGGGTTTTCAAAAGATTGGCCAGTAAACCTGGAACCCACGTGTTGACTTGTGTGGATATAAACATGCCATTCGCCCACTGTTCATGTGCACCCACATGATACTATCGCCGTTGACACCGGCGTCGTTTGGTAGGTAGTTGTGTCCCCCTGGAACGGGGAATGTCAGACCCGCATGCCGAAACGAAAAGCGTTAGGCAGTTGAGAAGACCGAACATTGGACAGCTTGGAAGCTGGAAAAATCCGATAAACCATTCGCAGACAAGGAGGCTATACATGGCGTAACTGTCAGACCAGGTCATGGACAACAACCTTTAGGGCACGTCGATTGCTGTACCTACATTACAACTAGATAGTTGTGAATTCACAGCAGTAAACGTTTCCGAGCAATAATGAACAAGACACCACTGGATTTTTACTCATTTTTTGGTGGATTTTTGCAAGGGAGCTGAGTAAAAACCAATTAACATGGCAAGCGCTGTGACCTGGCAAGCCATTACCAAATTCTGTTTCCGTCTTAGCGGGTCCATCCCCAACTCTCCAGCCATTGTTGCGCTGGCCACCGCTTTCTCTCTTACCACTAACATCATCACTCCCAATGCTCTCCCAGTCCTCCTCCTCGTCGTCCTCGACGTCTTCTTCACGCCAAAGGCCCAAGAAACCGTGAGCTAACTTTCTACCTCATGCTTTTCAATTTAATTCTCACCCTTCGTCATCGTATCTCTTCAGTAGATGGACGCGAGAGCAGCTGCTGAAAAGTCTTGAGGTCATTGACGACTCGTTTACCTAATTCTTCAATTTAACTGAATGTTTTGTGTGTTGGAATTGTAGATCTTGGGTCCTCTAGCAGCCCCACTGCCACCGGACCTCCCTCCATCACCTCCCGCCTCCCGTTCAAACTCCCCTGCCCCGTCAGCGGTCAAGAGAAAGCACGAGCCCACTCAGGAATCAGATGTGTCCAAGCGCCCCCGTGTCAGTGGCCTACCAGAAAAGCCTTCATCACATCATCATAATCACCACCACCCACCTCCACCTGCGCAAGTGCATAAGTCTTCAAATCCAGTCCCTTCATTCAACTTGCGTCCTGAGCCATCAGAGGATGGGGAAGTACGTGAAGATACCACTGCTTTGACGCCCCGCGGGCCGGCTCCTGCAGTCCTGTCAACTACTGTGCCTGTCCGCCGGCCACGACGGGGACGTCCAGCTCTAGCCTTTTTCGATGAAATGCATGATATATATCACAAGTACGGTAGGATGCTCAAGTATTCGGGCGATGCTCGCTTCTGGTCCACATATCCTGCTACACACAAGGAGTACCGTCCTCTCGCTAGCCCACCCCCTCCGAATTCTCCATATCATAAACATGGAGGGCTCATAGCGCGGCTCGAGCTGGTGGACGCACTTGTATGCTTCACCTATTCATTGTGGAGCAGGGATTTCAGCAGGAAATCATGCTTCCGTGAGACTTGGAGCACCATCGAGGCCTTCCTCGGGTGGTGTAAAAATAAATGGATGGCTGAGATTGACACGATTGGCGATCGTGAAAAAGCCCTATTGGGCTTGATGTAAGCACATCCTACCTGTAGTTTTCAGTTCCGCTCACGCATTTGACGCACACAGCTGGATGATCGAAGGGTTCATCCACGCCCGCAAGTTCTGCTTTACAGCCAAAATGGTCATAGAACCTGAAATGGAACGCACATGGGCAAAATTGAAGTCTGAGATGGCGGTTCTCAGCAAGGAGGCGGAGAAAGCGGAGATGAACGGCACGGTGGGGAGCGCGGGCCAGCTATCCCTCGGCTCCCAGCCGACACCACCGATGCTTCCTTCTCCCGCAAGCATAGCTCCTGCGAATAGCGCAAATTCGACGCCCATGAATAGCAGTGCGAGCGGCACTCCGAACGCAAGCACCTCTAGCAGTGCTACTCAGGCTAGTTCGACTCCCTCGCGCCCAGCACCGCCAATTTCTACTGCACTCCCACAGCAAATGCATAGTCTTCTGCCCCAGACAATAAAGGGACAAACAGCGACCTACAACATGATCGAGGCTGCCGCTAAGGCAACAGCGACGGTTGGTCCTGTGCTTGCCTATTCTGTCAAAGAGTTGTCAAGTGGTGTCATGGCCACAGGCTACTGTATGGACCATGCACAGCGCACTCTGACCCTACCCATACTGGCACGGCATTATCCCACGACGTTCGCTCGGATGATGGGTTCAAGTCTAACTGCATACGAAGAACATGAACCTGATATCGAAGACGAAGAAGGGGAACTGTTCTGGCCCGGCCAGTGTGTAACTGGAGAGGGTCTCGGTTGGGTTTGCCTGATGGGTAAAGCCATGATAAAGGAATTTGGTCGTGACATTGGCTACCTCGGACTTGCCGGCGTTGTCCCGAAGCCCGCTCCTGGAGGCGACACATCCCGACATGCATCGGTGCACCGGTAGCAGGTCATACAAATCTCACTCGGTTCTTATTTCTTGTTGGCATCATCAGCATCTGGATTTTATGTGCTTTCCGCGGAACATCTTGGACGGATTTCCTCGGATCTTTTTGAAAGAGGCATCAGAAGGTTTTTAAGCCTTTCAAATTACCCGCCCCATCGCGCAAGCCACCCTCAACGGACGTGTACACTATCGAACTCGACCAATCTCTGCAGCACCAATCTGCTGCACGATCAGTGCATTTAGCGCTCCCAACATAGACCAGATTTGTATTATTACTCATATCCACTTGTCATCCGCTCTGGCCTGCCGACACCGTCCCTTTCCCTACCGCCACCACCCATTACTGGTCTGCCGACTCTTGCTCCTTAGAGATTGAGGATGTGTCAATTGCATCATTACGGAGCGCCCATGGCCCCACCTGCATTCTCACAGCACCGCATTTTGGTACTGGCCTCTTTCCACCCCCGTATTTATACCGATCTATACAGCTTCTCCTGTCCTCTCGATATGGTCCTCGTCTACTGGTTTTGAAGGATATCAAACCTACATATGTACAAGTACTTTTCTATTTATCGAGTGCCGTCGTAGACGAGGCATGAACACTCGGGGGTGAGACTACTTAGTGCCTGCGCCACATCCCATATGGGTGCACACGTCTCATGATTTACCCCTGGCTCGCAGCTATACGTCTCATGATTTACCCCTGGTCTACATAGGAAGTAACTGTGCTCTGTTTGTACACCTAATTCAATGTCCTTGGAGTTTATTTTTGAGCACTCAAATTTCTTCCTTGATTGGTCTGATTCATATGGGACCTAACATAGCGACGCCGTTTTGGGAATGTAGATATATAAAGTTCGGGCCCCCCATCCATACAAATTGTGGTGTGTTGAGATTCCATACTATGGCTCAATGGGGGTCATATGCATGTATAATGTCATCGAGGCTACAAGGAGGTGCATGGGTACAGCATGAGGGCAGTGTTGATAGTGAGGCAGAAAAAAAGGAATATCCAGAAGCCCAAAGCAGCCATACCCAAGCCGCGCAGGTCCCCAAGTGCGCGAGCGGAGGTTTTCACCGGTTGGACTTGGCAACACGCTCGAGCTCGTCCTTTTTCTGTAAAGCGGTGGAAAAGTGAGGTCACGATTGTTGACAGAAGACGGTGATTTACCTTGATGGCGTAAGAGTTCGAGGAACCCTTGGCGGCGTTGATGAGTTCATCAGCAAGGCACTCGGCGATAGATTTTACGTTGCGGAAGGCAGACTCCCGCGTCTGATGCCAAATCATGTGAGTGACAATAATAATGAAGGTCGGGACAGGCTTACGCCGATGGTTAGGAGGGAGATGGCCTGGTTGACTCTCCGCAGAGGTGAGACATCGACAGCCTGACGACGGACGGTACCCTGAGAGCCAATACGGGTTGAGTCTTCCCGAGGACCGGTGTTGACAATCGCATCAACGAGAACCTATGAATAGATCAGAATGGGGAGTTACAGCACTTCCGCCTGACAGACCTGGATGGGGTTCTGGTCGGTGAGGAGGTGAATAATCTCGAATGCGTGTGCGACGATGCGGACAGCCATAAGCTTCTTGCCGTTGTTGCGGCCCTTCATCATCAAACTGCAGTGGTGCTCAGTATCTTGACCTTGGTGAAAGGATCTTGTGCGCACCTGTCAACCAACCGCTCGACGATAGGCATTTGTGCCTTCTTGAACTGCTTCTTGGCATAACGGCCAGCAGTGTGAGGCAAGTAAACAGCATGGCGGACTTGGATGTAGTCCGTCAGGGAAATGTCCTTCACTTCGACACTGGACCGGAATCACATCAATACAAGAAAGACGCTCCGGTAAGTCGAAACGCACTCCTGGGTGTCCCACTTTCCAAACAACTTGATTTCCTGACCGAGCTTGGAGACGTCCTTGGGAAGGGTGGTGGCAGTGGCCATTTTGATGTTCTTGAGGGATCTTGAGGGAGGTGACCTAGACCTTTTGCGCGACGATGAGCGGGCTTATTTGCTCCTGTTGTGTCACCAAATGAGAATAAGGTTTCCCAGCCTTCCGGATAAAACCGAGAACTGTACAGTTCTTCGGGTGAGCGATGATGTCACCGAGTCGCGTATTCGAATCTTCCTAAGCTTGCCGGTATACTTTCTTTGAAATGCTCCGACTTTATAATTGTCCTTCTAACATAATACCGCGCTAGAACAATTATATGGGCGCTGTTCTATATAGAAGAGTACATTTATGTGTGATGTCCATGCCATCATGTTTTATGGCGCGTGTCGTACTACAACCCCTATTCCCCTCAAATGGTTCTTGCGCTTGGCATTCTATGCCCGCGCTTTGACCTGATGATGGTATCGACACTCCCTACATCCATTTCCCTCGGCCTCGAGGATGCAGCTTGCAATATGGCGCAAGTTCGCCACATCTGTTGGACTTGCGATCTACCGACGTGCTTTATTTTCACTCTTACTTCAAGAGTGCACTTCGTAATGGCGCGCTGCCCAGTATGTTTACCTCTCTGTTATGGATTGCCATATGATCTCAATGGATGAAGAGTCACGACCGGAGAATCTTAGTAACGTCCAGTGCAGAAGACATCGTATTATTTAAACGCTGGAATTTCAGAAGCACGGGGGGACCCGATTAATGTTGGCCTGCTGACAATGTCTTTATCTTTCCGCAGAACCACAAACTTCCTCGCCCAGTCTCAACAACAGAGCTTCTGTGAGATCACCATTCACCCTTTACGCTATGAATACGTTTGATGGTTCTGTCGCATATGACTCGCAATTGTATACCCTTGCAGCTTACAATGTCTGGGTCACCCGTATTTGCCAGTGTGAGTGTTGGATGTACTTCGGTCGACTTATCAACATCAACTTACCTTCGATGTAGTGTGTCCCTGTATCATTTTCTTTTATGATTATTGTATGTTTCGAGCTGCGTATCATGTTACTCGACACTCCGCGCTGACGCTCGTAACCAGTGCTCACGCTTGATCGAGAGGTGCGGCAAACTCCATTATACTGTTTAGCTTTCTCATTCCTCGTTAGGTTGAGTACATATGGGTTAGCGTTCATCAAGTATATGCAGGTCTGGTTTGCTAAGGGCCACCTAGAAACGCCCTGTGACATCATCCAACATACTTTACATAACTGTAAGGCCGCTCTTATACTTGTAGAATGCGCTTAACGACAGTTAGGTGAGGTATGGCGGTGGTTTACTCGTCGTGTAAGTTCTTACCTGTTGAAATCGAAGGATAAAGTCGCTCATTTCATTTCTAGCCTCACCACTATGGGTAATCGCAATATACCTGGGCCCTGAATCTGTTACTGACTGACTTCCTTTGCTCTCCAGCATTTACGAGCGAACACACCTCTCAAAAGGTATGCTTCCATTACCCACATCCGTACACATCTGCGAACTGAACCCCTCCAGTTGTAAGTTCTACATCATGAACATCCATTAGTTCAATCATGCCTTAACATCAAAATAATACCATCAGCTGTGAGTAGGAATTTGCGGCGATGATCGGCAGTCTGATAGGGACCTTCAGGTGCATTCTTTCTATCATTTCAGGGATGGCCCAGTTTCTGCCTTCTCTGGGCAGTTCAGTGTAAGACAAACCCATTTCAGCACACGATACCACTGACCCTTTTCCAGTCATACTGCAGCTCCGAGTGTACGCTCTATACCATCGATCTCGAAAAATCTTACTTGCGATGGTGATCGGTTTCACGGCGGAGGTAATAACCATGTCCACAGTGTTAGGAACAGCCATGGCAGAGACTGTTAGCAAGTATATGTATCTGCAACCAATCGATCTGAAGCTGACATTGTTATAGATACAAACGAGCCACTGCCAGGCATCAGAATTTGTGCCGTCATGCGAGCGCCCCCTGCACTTGCGTATATATGGCTGCCTGATATTATTTTCGGAGCATTTCTGTTCGTGCTTGCGGCCAGGGTTGGTTTCAAACGTGGGAGGTTCGGTTCCAACATCTTCCGTATGGAGAGGAAGGATCTTGTCGATGCTCTTTTGCACGGTAACCTTCATTACTTTTTCTGGTGAGTAGGGGCCTAATATTATTATATCCGTATGCATCATAATAATCACCCTGGATAGCATACTCGCTGTGAACGTTGTGAACGCGGGAGTCTGGAAATGGTTGGGGGTAGGTGTATACCAACTCCAAGGTGGTACTTGTGTAACTGATGGCTGTGACAGTATACCTGGTTTGAAGCCCCAGAAGGGTTTGCGGCTGTCATTGAAATCATCCTTGGTTGTCGGATGGTGCTAGACCTTCGATCGACAGTGTCTCGTCCTGAAGGCTTGCATCTTTCAGACTCATTCCGGCTCAAACCCTCTTTTGGTGCTAGAGAGGGTCCGTCGACGTATTATTCTGTGGTTAGCACCTGCGAACTCGACACTTCGCACCAGCTCATCGGATCAATTGAGCTGACATCTCCAAGTGCTACTTCTGGGGGTGTTCTCGTGGAATAAGTAAGATAGATAGTGACAATTTACACATCTCCTGCATCTACTTGTAGTGTTCAGAACTCTGGGCATCTAGTATATGGTTTATTAGAAAGTAAGATAAGTCGTGACAGTCTGCACATCCACTGCATTTACTTGTAGCCTGGGCATCTAGTATATGGTTTACAGGCCCATTAGGCTTGATTCTGGCGAATACCGAACAATTCGATGATGTCTAGGACTCGCTCAGATCTCTGTGTTGTCAAGAGCCAAGGGTACTTGCCTTGCAGTCTAGCTTCCTTCTTCTGTCTTTGAGTCTCCGTACGTTTGATTCCAGAAAACGCCTAGACATGCAATCAGTGAAGTGCGTAATGGCCAGAAAGCGCACATCCACACTTGCCTGTTGAATCAGAAGCTTCTTTCTCTCTTGTATCTCAATGACCTGATAAAAATGGTCAGACAAAACGGAGGACTCAATTCAGTGAACGTACTTTGGACTCTACAGTGTTCTCAGCAATCAGCTGGTAAACATGAACTGGTCGCTTTTGTCCGATACTACATCCCAAGTCAGTTTGATTGGCGGAAAAAAGACAGGTGTTGTGAATCACCGGTTGCATCTATCAATTGCTTGACTTTCAATACCCTCCTATTGTATGCGTCAAGTCGCTGCTACCAAAGAACATACTGAATAACTAACCTGCCACCACCTAAACAGGCGGTGAATTAAGGTCAGGTCCTACAGTTAGTTACCACAAAGAGAAACGCACGGATCCATTCTAATGTGCCAATTGAGTATATAGTAGCAACTCCAGAGCACGTTACTTACAAGAAGACATTGTTGGCGACAGTGAGGTTCAAACCTAATGCCCCAGCTTTCAAGGAAATCAACATCACTCTGGGGATCTCGCCCCCAAAAGCGGAGTCGAACGTAGCTTTCGCTTTACCCTTATTCTTAGTCTTCGACTTTCCCTTCCCTTTCTTGGCGCGGATAGAGATGTTTTCCTCAAAGTCGTAGTTGCCATCGTCATTTATGATAAAGTCGAGGCCATCGTCCTCAATAAGGGCATTCCCTTCCACTAGGGTAGTCTGCGCTGACGCCCGTCTTCTGCGTGGCGGAAGGGGGGTCTCGATGTCGACCGCGAAGTCGTCATTGGCTTCAAGTGGGATAGAGAATTGCTCAAGGGCCTCTTTCCGTCGCCTTGCTGACAACTGTCCGTCGAACCGCACATACGGAATGCTAGAGCACAATCAGCTTTTGATACGATCAGTAGTAGGATTCATATACCCATGTTCCTCGAAGGCTTCAGCGATCTGAATGAGCGACATGAAAATGTGGTTGCGACTCTGAGAGGCTTCAGGTGCGCACCTTGTCAAGGAACGAAGTAAATTGGGAAAAAACGAGGCTCTTCTGGTCACTAGGGATGAGTTGGAGGAGGTGGATCAGTTGATCAACCTTCGCAGACGATCCGGTTCGGAGCGTGTTATCGTGCGATTCGCTTTCATCTTGACGCACGGGCGCTTGGGTGAGTTCTGTGGGAGGGGGTGGTTCTATTAAATCACCCATTCCGAGGGGACGACGGTCCTATAGGTGTGTCAGCGAACCGAAAGTTGCCATAGACATAGCTATACCATTGGGCATTTCTGGTCTCTTGTTATCACTTCAGTAATACTTGTAAATCAAGTCAGAAACTGCTACCAATCACTGTCACAAATCCTCACCATGCGAGACAAAAAGGGTGGGCACAAGCCGTGATCCTGGGATCAGTCAGAACACTGAAGCAGATAGGACATTCTTCATTGTCTTCAATGACCTGTGCGAGAAGACTCTGCAGATGGCGCCTCCGATCCTGAGTGATTGGAAGAGCAACATGTGTAGACTCGTCATCATCATCTACAGCACGAAGTTGTTCAAGATAGTTGGGAGGAAGAAGGTCGGGGTGCAGAGCTAATTGTCGTAGCCGCGTTAACATACTAAGGACGTTCGTCGTGAACTGTTAGGAGAACGCAGGTTGAGTCAAAGTGCCCTTTTCATCAGGAGATACGCACTGTAGCGGTCATCCCTCCTTGTTGGTTCATGAACTTTTCCACACGTTGCTGAGAGATCGACACAACGGCATCATAGCGAGCCTAGATGACATTTAAAGCGGACGATATTACCACAACAGGTAACAAGCTTACTCGTGCTTCATCTCCCAATGCAACTGGAACAACAGTTATGTCGACCTAAAGGTAAATTTAGTACTGTTGCACAATCACAACAAACGACGAGCGTCACTGACTGGAGGTAAAGGCACAAGCGGCTTCCCCTCGCTATCTTGCATCTACGAAACCCAGGTCCGATGAGAACTGTTCAAATCTGAACCCCGCGATACTTTACCTCCTTCGTGCGACGAATACAGATCTGATTCATCAGAGCCTGCGATCACATTAATCAGTAGGATCCGACATGCTGGCGCGCGAAACTACCCACTCGCAGCAGTTCTGCACCAGAGGGATCTCCGTCTTTCAAAGGACGCAGGACTAGACGCTTATAAAAATCCTCATTATCAAGCGGACGGCAAATCTGAAGGAAGGTCAATATAGACCCAAGATCCTGCAGGAATTCGTGATTTAGTTATTCTTTTCTCCCCATGTCCACAGGAAAACACACCCTTGGAGAATTGATCTAAAACATCGGATTTTGGGATCAACGCTCGTATTTCAAAAACTCGTGCACTCACGATCGGGGTGCCAGACAATACCCATCTGCGCTGGGCAGTGAGTTTACAAACAGCTTTGGCCATCTTGGTCTTCGGATTACGGACGGTGTGTCCTTCATCGAGAATGACTCGCTAATAAAAAGGAGGGTAAATCACATCCTATGTTCATGCAGTGCTTCACTCGCCTTCCATTTCACGCCAAAGAGAGCCCCCTCGGCTTTCTTTTTCTTCTTAGCTGGTCCGTCACCAACCACGGATGCAGAAACTTCAGCATCTCCAGCAACCGTTTGGTATGTTGTGATCACAACATCATACTGAGAGAGTTGTTTAGGAGTTATGTCGCGTGTTGCACCATAATAGACACAAGTCGACATTACACCCCTGACGCAATGTTCTTCAATTTGTTTCTCCCAATTAGACATGACAGAAAGTGGGGCAACTGGTATCCTTGGTCAGCATAAAGACTCTCGGAGAAGAGAGTGAACGATATCACCAATAAGTGTACTCTTCGAATGATCTGTGGGAACGTCCTTGTTAGTTGCAAGAATGAGAGCTAGCATAGTGAGCGTTTTCCCCTGTACAGAAGCATTAATGTTTTCTCCAAGAATCTGAGAATACTGACTGACCAGTCCCATGCTGTCTGCAACAAGGGCACCGCGGCCAAGTGGAGGAGGGGATGATATCTCTTGAGGAGTTTTCGTTGCAACTACACTCACAATTGAGTAAAGCACAGTAAGTAGGGATATATACTCAACCGTTGAAGTAATAGGGCTGATACACTTGAATAAATAACTGAAACACAGAAAAAGTGGGGAAAATAATGCTCACCTTCGAGCCAGCTTTCTTGTACTGCCAAAACTGAACTGGCCTGTTGGAATCCTTAGTGGGCAAAGAAGGGTGTTCACGATCGATGCACCACTGTAGTGCTTGACTCTGTATGCGATGATCAAACAAATGAAAATTTCATGGATCGCATGACCCACCTGGTGCTTGAGTAGATCAACAACCAAGTCACCGCTCGCGACGCCAGGGGGGTCGGGATGTACCGGAAGATTGAGAATGTCGTCGACAGAACATAATGCATCCAGGAGAGACGCACGCCTTCCCTCATCATCTACTTTTTCCAGATTGCTCAGCATATGCTTGAGCTCTGCCGCTTTCGCTAGAGCTTCTTGCTGCTTTCTGATAGCATTTTGCTGGACCTTGGATTGGACTGATGTATCTCCGCGTCTTTGGCCAGACGATGACTGAGATGCGTAGCTTGCGGCGGCTGCAGATGTAGATGCAGTAGAGGGTGCTTGTCCAACCGCACGGGGAGCGCCACCTGTTCCTCGGGGTGTAAACCCGCGCTGATGCGGAGTAGCCCAAATAAGCTGGGGTTCTAGCTGGTCCCTCTTATGGGATGGACCATAGATCTTCAGTGTCCTGTGAATGGTGAGCCCTCTTGGAGTACGTTTACTTTAGCAAAATTCTTACATCGAAAGTGAGTAGTTGAATCCTGATACTGGGCATTTATTTATTGATTCAGGAAATTTTTCTGTAATTTTGTACGCAAAAACTTACAGTTTCCTTCGTACATCACGCCTTCAAGGGAAATTGCGCCGCGATCTAACAGAGGGGCTAGTTTTGCGGCCGTCTGCCTCGGTATATGCCCGACCTGAGTACCTCCAATATTCATGACCTTGATGGCATTTCTAGAGTAGGGTTAGCTGCTAGCTCGATGTCAATACACGGCAACCTATACCTGTCATATTTATTATGCGGTTCTCTAAGTATCCTAACTTCCTCTCCGGGACCGACGAGGCCTTCGAATGCCTCATCAATGGATATATGCGAGACAACCTGCGGGAAAACTCACCTTTGTAATATTGCACACCGACAATACTGGTGCGCAAGGTGCAATACAATTCATCTATAGGGTCGGGCTCGAGGATGGTAACTTCGTCATCGTCATCAACATCATGTATGATAGAACGATTAGTGACAGGTACGGCCGGCTTTAGCTGAGAGTTCGTATGCGCTGCCTGTTCAAACGTAGCTTTGCGCTTTTTCTGACTTGGAGCAGGCGGCTGAGAGGTGGAAGGTATAACATGAGATGCGGTAGAAGCAGCTGCCTTCGCAGTCAGTGGAATATCCGCCGGATCTACTCTTTGGTTCGCAATCGCCCGCCGAACCCTTGCTTGATCTTGCGGGCTGCCAGTGACGCAGTTAATACACGGGCAACACACACCGCCGAAGAACTCTTACCGAATGTTACCAAAGCCTACTATTGAACTTTGATCCGTCACTGCAAGACTTCTCAGGATATCCGGAGTGACACATCCCCTGTGAATTTTTACAGTCAACATAGCACCCAGTGAAAACAGCACTTACCAATGACGCCAGGCAACTGTTTCACCGTATTCTCCTGGAACAAGTTCCCCGTATCTCAAACTCCCGACCGGGATTGATGAGCCAGTGCAAGGAGTAGGGCCCTTGCAAACTGACCGGGAGCTTTTACTATACTAAAAGCTCCTATCAGCAGTGCTATCAGCACAGTGAACAATGTGAACACTCACGTCGATCGAATGTTTTGGTGACACCATTGCTTGTGACCTAGAATCTGGGCTTCTGCAGCCTGTGGTACTAGCTGTGACGCGAACACTGTAGTCGCGGTTTACGCGAGAAACGCGGTCTGTTGCACAGCTTTATCGCCGACGCGTCCCGCTACTGATTACGTGATACGCGTCTCTTGTCCTTACATTACACTAACGCAGCACTCAGAAAAATGGTTCAATTCGATACGGACGTTATGGGCAGTCCAAGCAGTCTTCCATACGATCCAGACCAGGATGCCGCTGAAAAACGCGACATACGGAAAAAATACCGCGCTCTTGAAAAGAGGACAGGAGGTCCGTGACAGGCGCTATTTCTGCATCAGCTACAAGTTTATTGTGTACACCAGAACAACTTCGCCCCCAAGACATAAGGGCCGCTGAACTCGTGGAACAAGTCATAGAAGCAGATGAACTCTTTCAGAAAGGTGTGTCTTTTTTGTTTTCCGTCATTCCTCTAACAGCGAGGCGCTCTCAGTGAAAAATCCCACCGAGGCTACCCTTGACTCCACTGTGCTTCGGAATGTATCAAGCATCAGTGCGCAGAAGGCACGTGCAATGAAACTTGGCTCTGCCGCCTTCGACCTCGATGACTTCGTCTCCAAACTCGCCATATTTATGGGCGGGCGCCATGAGCTCGCAGACGATGCTTCGGAATTAGATGACATTGGTGACTCCGTAATGGATTGGGAGAAAGTTGGTCGGAGGGCGCTTGCGAAGAGCAGAAGGGTTCCGGTGATGGAATTTATGTTTGTTGTTTCCCGCCGAAGTCATATTTCGCACTCAGCCTTGCAGGCTTGGACCTCTTTCAGTAGAACAAAAGAAGCGTGCCACAGTAAAACGCGCTAGGCTTGAGAAGAGTAACGAAGAAGAAAGAAGACCTCAAGAGATAAAAGAAGAAGATATTCAGCGTTCCGAGAACGAAACCACGAAGAATGTAATCAAGGTAGGTTTTAAGAGTGTCTCATTGGTGCTTCGTGTAGAGCTGTCATCTTCCTAGGTCAAAGAAATCCTTGAAGAGTCTGGCGCTGTGAACCTTTTCCGCTTTGTAGTCAACCCCAACGACTTCGCACAATCAGTAGAAAACATATTCTACCTCTCATTTCTCATTCGGGACGGTCTTTGTGCCCTTGAAATTGATGAAAAGGGAGAACCAATCATCTGTGAGCATTCTTTCGACCATATCAATCATAAACTCAATATTTCCAGTCTTGTGCGAATCGCCTAGTGCCCAAGACCGCGCAGACGGTGTCATGTGCCACCAAATAGTTATGGAGTTTGACATGGCTACATGGAGGGTAAGTCATCTCCAGTTTGTGTCGGTCGTAAACCAATTTACCTCGCAATAGCGTGCTATAGAAGTCTTCGAGATTACTGAGTCGATGATACCTCAGAGGCCACCAGCTAGGACGAGACTGGGAGATAAGTGGTATGGCTGAGACGTGAATGAGGTTCGGTCACTGAAGTAGATATACTTATACCTCATAATCTTGCTCAATACTGTAAAGCAACCTGCCAATAACTTGTACTTTTCAGCAGTAGCTGACTAAAGGACTGATATCGCCAAGATCAAGGCTATTTTATCGGTGGATGTAATATTGAGTGTGCGACTGTCCAATAAAATGAGAGGAATGTAAACGTTTAAGTTATGTATAATAGTGAATCCTTCCAATTAATTGTGAATATAACTAATGCAATGGCCATGACGGATGTTTGAATAACGATGTCAACTAGCATGATGTACGAGGCTTGAAGGGGAATTTCTTCCGCCCAGCCGTGTTGTAGATTCCATAACCAGGCTCCTGATTGTCGCTGTAGATATGAGCAAACCAACCGACGCCACCTTGGGGACCCTGCTGTTTGAGATCTTCGCAGTGGCTATCGAGCAAAGTAAAGTACTCCTATCTCAAGTGTATCAGACTACCGAAAGCATATATCACGTGTTGACTTACTTCCTCGCTTGCCACTGAGGCAAGAGCAAGATCACTATTAGGCTGAACACCAGGCGAGGTGGCAGAGGGCCAGCCATTCTGTGAAGGGGTCCGTCAGCAGAAACAGAGTAGGAGGGTCCAGTTAGACACACCTCATCGAAGTATATTTTCTTGCCATTACCCTGTTTGATGAACCAGTTCATGTCAGCCTCGACAAGCGGCCATGCAGCAGAACCAGTAGATGCAAGGGCCGAGAAGAAAGGGAGCATGTGTACATTAATAAAATCGATAGCCTCGAGGACATCTTGAGCCCCGCCACGCTCTTGGTATCCAAACGCGAGTTCGCTGACAGTAACAGGGATGCCGACACCAGAGAGCTTGGATTTTAGAGACATGACCTGAGATGCGAGCTGCGAATGTGGCAACACGTTATCGAACAGAGGCTCAGAGCCAAATTGAACACCTCGAGTGACGAACTTGGCCTTGGGGTTGCCGGTGAGCGAAGAAACGAGTGCGTCACGACGAGACATCCACTGATCGCCTCCATCGAAACCGAACTATGTGCCACAAAAATGGTCACAATCACAACTACTAGTTCAATTGGAAGATGTCTCACCCAGATCAGAGCGTGAACGCCAAGACCGGCCTCCCATGCAGCGTCCACGATATCATCGCTGAAAACAAGCCAGTCAACTCAGAAACCAGTAGAACTAGGATTGCCGTACTAGAAACCGTCTGTGTCGCAAGCGCCATAAAGGCGGACATATCTCGATCCAAAGGTGTTCTTCATATCAGCGAAGTCACTCTTGAGCTTGCTTGCAGATTGGCCTGAATGTACATCAGCTCAGGAATCCTATGAGAATGATGGACGCACAAGCAGTAACTTCATAACTGAATCCAAGGAAGGCATATTCAGTAACTGCGGAACACCACCAACCATGGGTTGAACTGGGAACACTAGATGGCATTTGGAAATTTGCAGAAGGGAAACACGGCGAAGAACTGCTGTCGGAGGTTGTGACGGAAGGTACACTACCCACAATACCGGATAATGGCTGGCCACTGGAACTACTGCGAGACCCATCGCTAGGAGGATGGTAGCTTCGAGGAACGTGTCGCGCAGAAACTAGAGACAAAATGAGTAACAGCCCAAGTGCATTGAGAGAGGGGGTCATGCTAAAAAGAGTGATGGTTATAGTAGAGAGGTAAGAGCGAGATTGAACTGCTAACCATTGTACTTGCTTGATTTATATACGCTACAATAAAAGCACATAGGTCTTAGCTCAAGAAGTACAAAAGGTCTTTTTTTCCGGATGCAATTAGCGCTTGCCACTTGGCAAGCGCCTGTAGGGTGTACGTGTTACGTGTGAATGTTGTATTGCAGGGCGTAAGCTCATTGTCGCACAATTCAGTTGACTTTTATAAAGTACTCACGAACGATCGGGAAGCACACCGTGTCGGAAAGACATTTGCTTCTATAATGAATCTAGATCGATCTGGTATGAGAATTAATGCCAGAACCGATTGCGCACTAAACGCCACTTCTGGAAGGAAAGCGTGCAATGAGTACACAGTAAAGATGAGTAAACACCAGATCATTCATTGTCCATGGGTTTCGTCAGATAACTTCGCATGTTAAGATAATAATGGTATATGAGATGCGTCAAGACCCAACGGAAGCATGGCAGCATCTCGCAATGCTGATCGCTCCCAAGATGAAGTACGCAGCTGCATTACATCATTTATATGGACAATTGGTGAGTAATATGAAAAAACGACCCGGAAAAGAAGGGCACTAACATGCTCAATCGCCTCGGTAGTTGAAAGAATATTCATGTGGTCCGGAACAAAGCCCTCGTTCTAGTGGGAATGATCACCGCAGACCAAATGCTCGAAGAGACTGGGACGCACCATTTCGGATTCGTCAAGGTCACGGAAGGCATGCTGCATGTCCAAAGGAAGTTGTGTGGGTATCACAAGGACATGAACGGTCGGAGAAAAAGGTTTAAAAAGTGCAACTTTCTTCGCCATTTCCTAAAAAGATATTCATAAGAAAGATTGATCCGTGAAAAGAAGATAACACTTACCATGACGGTTCGGACAGCTAGAGAGATACTAGAACGTTTGGCACGTGCATGCTTTCCAACCAGGACGAAGAATTCAAAAGCGCAATCAATGATGCACACCGATTGCTGAAGTATAGCCTCTGCCGGTATGGATGTGACAGCACGAATCTACATTCACGCACATAAGCTGCAAGCCAAAGTTTCAGCAAAAAGGCATACTGGGTCGCCTTCAACAGTGACATCCACGATCCAGAACCGAGGGTCAGTGGGAGCAGAAGTGTTTCTGAACTTCCAATAGTCAGCCTTGGCATAATCTCCCGAGTCACCGAGAACCGTCCAGAACATCTCGTCGTCCGCATCGTCGTCACCTTCGCGAAGTTCTGTGACGGAAGTCCCCTTTAGAGCGATTTCTTGTGCGTAATCTCGTGCAGCGTTACGTTCCTTCGGCGTTGACCCGCAACCGTGCCAAACATAGATCTGGTCAAGAATAGAGACACAATAACTGTAACCCGAGCACAAATTTCGGACGTTCTGTCATCAGGAGTTCAAGGTCGATCTAGGACAGTAACCCGAGCGGCATACCAAATCCACTTCGTTGATAAAGATGTGTTCACCGCTTAAACGCACTATGTGCATCGCTGCGTTTTCAGAGGACCAGTGTGCGCGAGTGCCCTAGCAAATGGTATTAATATGACACAACAGAATGCATAACAACAAAATTGTAAGATATGCACCTGTCGGACCGCAAGCTTTCCTCCCAGAACATGAACAAGCTCTGGAGGCTCTCGTCGTTGGAACACCGTTTCCTGAGAATGATTCCTGTGTTCTGCGCCTAATCCCTCTCTTGAAGACAAATACTTACTAGTGCTGATCCATACCGTCTCGCAAGCTCACCAGCTTTATTCTCCTCTCTTTCACCAAATCGGCACTTTTTCCCATGCCAGCACCAAACCTTCGTGGAAACAAGGCCACTTTCACGAGACTTGGCGCGGTGCACAACCGCTAAGACTTCGGTATCGTAGAAAACATGGGTATCGCGGGGTACGGGAATCGCATTACCGTCGTTGATGGATAACATCTCAACAGAGATAGTATGGATCTTTGGGTCAGCGATGAAGGTTGAAGGAACGAACTTCAATAAAGCATCCACGTCGACCTTTGGGAGGGACTCTTCTGCGTATTCTGTCAGATGGCTTAAATCAGCAACGGCTTGATGCAATAATGTGGCTCAGCTGACCAATGTTGATGACATCGGATGCCAGAGGAAAACTCGACGCAGTATGATGGGTAGTCGCCTCCATTCTCAGACTACCTTGAGGGCTTTCGCTGACAAGCTTGGAATCCAATAACGCATCCCCAGATGATTTTGCCAATGTGCCTGCTGGAGACGACAAAGGAGTCCTCTCTTCTTTCAGTGGCGGCATCATAAAAGACGAGTACTTCTCGAAACTTGACTTCCTTTTCTCAGTCTGAGGACTCAGCGGTAGAGTCCTAGGCGAAGGTGGGCTAAGCGGGAAATCATTTCCCTGCTGCGCCTTGCTCAGGGCTTGCGCAACGTCCATAACGGTAGCACGATTTCCTGTGCTAGGAATGCGACCATGTTTCGTCGGCGAAGGCGAGACCGAACGCTCCTCTCTGGGAGGTAGTTTCTCCCCTTTCTCAACAATTTCTGGTGCAGCCGTTAGGCCTGGTAGTGCCCGCCTGCCCACGATGCCCTGCGGTTTCTGAGTCGGAGGAGACTTACTTGTAGCGAGGGTTTTGGATGGAATGGACTTTACACCAATCAATGTTTGTTCGGTCCAACGATCTGTGATGCGACCAGTGGTGTTGGGTGGTGTGATTGTAAGCGAAGGCTGTGGCTGAGGGTCCGACTGGGATCGGCTAATATGATCAGGAGGAGGGATTCCGAGCGATCGAATGTTTGTTGATCCGATCGATTCTGGCACAGGTGTCGGTTGTGGTGAGGATGGGCCCTTCACATGAGAAGCCTGTCCTTCAGGAGAGGTATATGCAGGAACACTGCTTTTACGAGGTTTCTTCGCTCTATCCTTGGTTGGCTAGTAATTCAAAAGACGGGAAACAGGAGAAGATGAAATCATAGCAAAAGTGTGCGCATTATTGCAAGTAGAAAGCATACACCATTAAACGAAATATAGTGAAAAAAAGAATTCCATCAACCATCGATATGCTCAGCATTACCGGAAAGCACGCACATGACTCAATCGCTTGCTAGGAGACGAAGGTACATGTGTCCTCGCCTCACTCTCTTCCGCTTTCACCCCGAGTTCATCAACATTGGAAACGACTGGATCATCACCAGTCTTGGTTGGCTTGATGTATGAAAGCATGGTGGTGGAGGATCCCAAATTATTGTTTTCTGGGAGGGTATTGGTCTTCCCAGACGGTGTTTTCGGTATGGCGGGAAGGGATATAGCACTCTTCAAAGAACGTCCTGTGTCGTGCTTTTTCACTTCTGCTGGCTGCCAAGCGTCTGTCACCCTTCCGCGATTTGGTAGGAATAATTTCGGAGATTGCGGGGGCGGTGACGGCGTTCCAGCATTGCTCATTGCAGGCTGCCAGCGGTCTAGGACGCTAGCTCTTCTGACACCTTTATCTCGCATCTCACTTGTGACCTGGACTGGGGATCCGAATGTACTCTTGGCAGCTCCTGCCCCTGCTTCAAGGCGCCCACTGGCTTGAACAACACTCTGCACGAAGCCACGATTCTGCAGACGGCTGATGCTTGGCGTGGGATCCTTGGTAGATGAAGTGACGGGTGTACGCAGAAAGGCGGGGGACACCCCACGATGAGGTTGTGGAGAGTATGTCTGGTGAATAGGGAATGTCGGAGTCGCAGATGGGATAGCCGCAGGTTGTTGTTTAGGTGTCCAAGAGAGCTGGGAGGAGTTGGAACGTGTAGAACTCGTTTGTACGCGGCCTGGGCTCTTGGAGCGAATAGAATCTACAATAGGCGTCTTTGCACGGGTGCGCTCATGATTAGGGGTCTTTGTCTGAGGGGAATCAGAATTGAGTGGCTTGGAGTAGATGGATTCAGTAACCGTGTTAGTATGGACAGTTTCAGGATTCGGTGTCTTCGCCCGAGTTTCGGCAGCAGGTGTCTTGGGGCGCATCTCCTCAGAGATAGGAGTCTTTGGTCGAGATTCAGTGAGAGGACTTCTTGGAGCGGTAGGAGCTTTGACACTGTAATTCTGAGGGAAAGAAGACACGCGTGGCGCATCTACTCTCAACTCTCCCGAGAAACTGCCTGCGGGAGTGCTTATCCTGCGCTCCCGAATACCTAGGCCTATGGGTTTCGGGCTGAGAGACTGCGGTTGGCTTTGTGGCTGACTCTCAAGTTTCTCCACATATCTACGAGCGACCGATGAAGTGCTAGTAGTACGGGATCTCACGAGATCCGGTGTGGGAGTGAGACCAGCAGGACCGCGTATAGCAGCTGCACCAACTGTAGGAGGGAGTGCGCCTTCCTTGACCATCCCAGGCATAGCGATGCCACCTCTTCCGAATACTGGATGCATAGAACCGTGATCCTTGCGCCCATCATGCGCAAGAGTGGCATCTTGTTGTGGCTCCTGGCGCTTTAGTCGGGGACCAGCGGCATTCGATCCACCCATAAATGCTGCCAATGATATGGGGGTTCTCGTAGATGTGGCACTGGATGCTGCTGGTCTTTGTGAATGTAAAGCTGGAGGTGGCTTCTCCGCGGAAGATGCAGTAGCCTTTGGATTAGGCGATGACTCCTGCAACTTGTCTACGAGATCATCAACAAGTCAGAGGATAATACGGAAGTGTCCACGCTGAGAGACACTGACCAAGATCAATGCCATGCCTGCCGATACCAAAATCACCACTCATGCCTGATGTACTCCGTCTCATCCTAGCAAGTCGGGCACGCACAATTTCTTCCTCAAGACGGCGTTGCTCTGCCTCATCGTCCGCATCGACCTGGCGTTGCATCGCCTTGATCCTGCTCGTCCATTCTGCAAGACCCGTTTCAGTCGGATTGAAGGTGGAGTAATCGGGCGCAGGTGGAAGGTCATGGCGCGACGAGCGAGGTGTGCTTGTCTGCATCGTAGACATCGATTCTGTTCAAACTGTGTGTCAGTAACGAGCAGCGATACGTATGGGAACAACTCTTCTCTCAGAGCCCTTGACCACAACCTCAAGTTGCAGCCAGTAGTAGAGGATGCTGACGTAATAATACCCCATTCCACATTTAAACTTAGCCGCCAATCAAATTCATTCATTATGTCTATTGTTGGCACTTGCCTCCTGACTTTTCTGATTAACGCTCTACGAATACGCACAGAGCTTCCTGACATATGTACATGAATAATGTCCGTATGGTTAAAAGTCCAGAGAGTGTCCAAATATAACTATCGGTTCTGACTTAAGCCAGAATTGCAAAGACTGCTGAAACAGCAACGACAATAACAGCACGCATATGGAGACTACCAAAAGAGACAGCAATTGCGCCACTAGTGGTGGTTGTTGACGAATTGGTTGCTGACTTCTCAACGTCAGAGGGCATCTGACCATCTGAAAAGGATGTTAACACTGAAAATGGATTGAATCCAAAAATATATACTTACCTGTGGAGTTAGTGCCACACTCAGATGAAACTGCACTTTGAACAGTACTGGCAACTTGAGGAAGACCTTGACTAAGGACAGTGAAAGCCGCCTGAGTGCAGTCGGTGCAAATGGCACTTGAGGGAATTCCAGTGCTCTGACCGGACATCAATTTTGCGGCAAGTGAAATTATGTTATCGAGAGACAAAGTTGTCGTGGCAGACTGGATGTTCGTGAGAATCTCAGGAACACAGAGAGTGCTCGTCGAAGTGCTACAAAATTAATCAGACATAGGGGGAAAACAATCAACAATTGTCAAACTGACTCCTTCAAACAAATTATTTGTCGAGCGGTAGGGTAGTAGGCCTCAACGGACGAGATGAGATCAGTAACATTGCTGGTGCTCAGTCCGAGACTCGAGAGGTCTGTAGAACACCCAGAAGTGATGTTCGTTATGACATCTTGGAGTGTCGAGTTGCTGCAGGCGCTTTGAGAACACAAGCCAGAAAGCCAGGTATTAACACCAGGAATTATAGAACTTGTGTTTGAGCTCGTGAGGGCGAGCGAGATAAGCCCTGATGGATTTAGGCATGCCGCCTCAGACGAGGCTGCGGTGTTAATTAGTGCACTCTGGCACTGCGAGGACAGTTCTCTGAAAACAAGATATTTCAGCCCCGAATATTTCCCCTTCAAACGAGGTCTGACTTACGAAATAGATTGAGCAGCGGCGAAACCAGCACCAGCTAGAAGAATGGCAAAGTTGAAGAACATCATAAATTTAATGCTCTCCAAGGATAAGTTAAAGGGCGAAAGGAAATTTTGCAAGAGAAATGAGTAAGAGGGTGAAAGACGAGTGCGAGTTTCCTCCGCAGCATTCTGTGCTTTTTATGTATGATAAAACAATGGTATGACGACGTCGGCTTCAAGTTTGATCACAATGTTTTCGGAATCCGGATCAAGGCTGTGCAGGCGCGGCAATCCAATTCAGACTCCTCTCTTCTCTCAGATGCGCCGCTCACTGCTCAGTACTCCATCTTTGTCTTCCACGAATTGGACTCACCCGATTATTATCCTGATCATCTCCTAATCTTCGCCCGCAAGACCTTTTTTCTTCTTCCTTGACCTTGTTGCCTCGCATAGGATTTGGATTCCCTAAATAAACATACAAAACATCAACTGAATTCCTATACTTACAGCAGTGTTGTGTCAAGTTTCAACAATCGTTTTTCAACTATCCGTTGGCATGGCGGTAGTTTGATTGCATGCTATGGCGCTCCATCGTACTCTACCAGTGCGTGGAGAATGTACTTACCCAGTATATAGTAGTAGAAGGGCGCAAACAGTTGCTATGAGCTGCGGCCGCTCGTCTTCAAGTTGGAAGTTGGACTTGGCAGTGTCGATCATATCGGCACAGGACCTTCACCTGTGAGAGCTGGACGGCACTTACATAATTTCAAGATCTGTCTTATGTATAATAGACTTCAGTGCAGCGCCAATATGTCAGCTTTGAAGACTACGTACTGAGTAGTGAATCGGCCTCCTCTCATATCAACATCTCCATTCACTGGTTAACAACTTCCTCACTAGGTGACTTGTCATGGCTTGACTAGTGGATGTACTTCCACGCTTGCTGCAATGATGGTAGATTCCAAATACCATTGGTTCCCCATTCCAATCTGGTGAAGATATTTATGCTGAGCGCTAATTAGACTGCCGGGCTTGGGGCGGGGCGGTCATCGTATGTTGGGGGAATATTTAGATTTTTCAATCCTACTGGCTGCAGTTCTCAGTGTAAAATTTTGCCAAACCTGCGAAACATCCGCATGCGTCGAAGGAGTCCAGCTTTGCTATCAGTGATGTCCTGAAGCGAAAGTAAACCAACTCATCTTCTTCAAGCCCCTCAGTTTATGAGTCTGCATCGTCGATAAGTCCGTCTTGAGTTGCGATCTCCTTCATTGGGAATAGCACTTAGCATTATGATAAGCTGAAGAGTCGGTGAAGACCTAAAGAAGCCACCGAAGATCCCCTTGTGCTTCTTACTGTGTGGTTCAAAAGCATCAGAACGCAACTGTGATTCCTTACATATCCTGGTCTTCCACACTTCAAAGCCTCACTTTCTCTATCAGCCCGTAAAGATCGCTCGTTCTCCTCGTTCTCCTCTCTCTCTCTCTCTCTCTCTCTGTACTGAACTGAAGATTTAGTCTTGTATCATATAGTACTAGTATCACGCCCGACGTAAACCCCGCGTAGGATATCCTCATTTTAATTGTCTAAGGTCAGTAAGGTCTCTGCTTATCTGTCTAATCATTGCCGTGATATATCTGATGTCCTCGACGCGTCGTAGGACCATCTTCTACGCGTCGATATCTCACTAGTGACCACATTGAAATGTCTCAAAATCGCGCAACCAGTCCCACATCACCTTCCGTCCTAGAGCGCCCACCATCACGATCCGCCGCGAATCACCTTCCACCAAGGCCCTCCTGCGGCCTCATCAAAAAGCTGACATCACGAGTGGAAGGAAATGTGGTCTGTAAGAAGCGCAAGCGGTCCACTGAAAGACGCGAACAGAAGGTCCCCAATGACGGGGACAGGATGTGTCTCGCGCAGAGGCTGCGTCATGATGATGATGCTGCTACTGACCGCCACGCGCGATATGACCTTTGGCGCGCGTCTTCCCACCGTAAGGAACAATATAGTAGTGACTCTCCCCCACCCGACAACCACAAGGGCACAGATGAGCACTCACCTCATAGTGCCAAGTCCCGCGATCGCCACATTTCTGACGACAATAGCAAGGAGAAGACGATTTCTTCACCCTCACTGAACAGCAGCGCTTCCGGAGGATCAGGAAGCGCCGGTCGTGACGCAACGCATCCTGCGTTGCAAGGTATAAACACAGTGTCATCTGCAGAGTCAGTGGATAGATTTCTGGACACCATCGACCTGAGCAGTGCTACTTTGTGCAATGCGCTAGCCAAGGGCAAGCCCGTATCACCAACCCAACAAGTCCTTCCCCCAACTCCTGTATCCATCGCGCCAGTTCCCTTGCCCTTAACAGGATTCCCTGCAGTCAATGTTCGACCAGTCCCCTTCACCTTCGGGCCGGAGCAGCTTAGTCTCTTGCATCACGGATACCCCTTGAACTATGACTTGACTTTACTTCCTAATGATCCGATGGGTCCTATCACGTTACTTGGAGCCACTCAGAGTGAACCTGGCGCCTATCTCGTTGTCGGGGCGCACTATAGGAGGACTGGTCGTTCTCGAGCAGCGTGCGAAGTGATTAAGGCCCTGGTAGGTAGGCACGCTCCTACTACACGTGTGGGTGAGTTTATTGGGGAAAACGAAGAAAATGGTGAAGGTCCTGCCTTGCAACTGTCGTAGTTAAGTTTCGCACTGACAGTTCTCAAAGCCTCCTTCCAGCAGACTTCCACATCGCCCATGGAATCGCCTGCAGCACTTGCACTCTCACCCATAGATATCAATACTCCATCTCACAAAGCCGCTGTCTTACGACCTGCTTTTCTTCTTCTTGCCGCTTGCCAGTTGGATATAAGCCGTGATTGTTCATCTCCCGAAGAGAAGATAGCGCATGCCAACGCTGCTCAAGAACTTTTTCGCACAGTATACGAACCAAAAGACACTCCTTCCGAAAAAACAAATATAAACGCCCTAGGACTGGCTTTTACAGATCGCGCCGGGGTTCCTCCAGCGGTCGATAATAACGTACCCACATCTGTGCCCAAGCAAACACCTGGCATCCCTACCGCTCCTGCTGCTAGTCGCATCCTAGCTCTGGAGGAGGAGCTCCGCATGACGCGCACAGCCAAGTCCGCCCTTGAGGCCGACCTTGCTGACGCGAAGAAGCGCCAGGAACGCACTGCCCAATCTATCAAAGAAGCTGAGAACCGTTCCCGCTATGCGCTGCGGCTACTTGAGACCGAGAGAGATGAAGTCCGTGCCTTGAAGCGTCGCCTCGTGGAGACGGAACAGAAGATGTCGGATATGGAACAATCCGATGCTGGTGCCGAAACACGCATGTGGGGGAGGCTGCGAGATATGATTTACGATCAGTTTGTGGGTGGGAGAGGTTATTGATGCGTAAGCCCAGTCTGCTCGTGTTAGTTATTTTTTTCGTCTGTTTCAACATTGCATTGGGGCCTTAGAACCAGGGCTAGCCACCCCACCGTCGCCGTTACGATCATCACTGTACAATATCATCTCCTGCAGCATTCGAGATACTGCGTTTCACCGTCCATTTCATCACAGTAGTAGTGTATGTTCGTATGCATTTGTAGACCCTGAGTCGTAATCAACCTCCATGTATGGATTAAAAGTGGGAAAGATTAGGTGTGATTTGAGCAAGCTTATCGATTTCTGTTGACTCTCACCACCGGCTGTGAATGAGAAGGCCCCCAGTAGTTGCGCCTCGTTGTACTTCATTCCACACAATGACTCCTATGACACGTTTTTCTTCAATAATAAGTTAGTACCGTCCAGAAGGGTCAGCATCTACATAAACTTTCCAAACCAGTTTATCAGGCGAACGACTTCTAAGTTCCCACACGAATTACGCAGGGTACTTCCCTGTACTTCCGCATCCAAAGTCATGATGATGACTTGTCTCCGCGAAAAGGTTAAGACGATCACAAGGACATGGGAGTGGGAGAATCCGCGGGCACTAAAGAAATATCGACGAGGTCGGGCCAACACATGTTCAGTGGATGTCCTATGTTCTGCTAGTTTCCGTTCATCGCGTCGCATCTCTCCTGCGTCAAATACGCTATACGTAATGGACTACTTCGTTGCAGTTGCAAAGTCGAAACCACGCAAAGGTGTATTATAAATACAGAATCCATTAGGCTGAGACGTGGCAATTGCGATCAAACGTTACCAGCGACCTCGTTTAAACGTTTGAACATTTCAAGTGAAAACTTACTGGGTGGTTAACTTTTATCAAGGATCTGGAGTTCAGGAATAGAAGTACGTACACTGGTCGGATGCTAGCGGGAAAGGCCGGCCGGAACGGGAAATGGAGGTATTATCCGGGTATTGCCCTTTCACTGCCGTTTACTTATAATAATAATTACATAGCCTCACTTCTCATTTCCCTGCCCACGATTTTATAATTCCTGTACTCTACTTTGAGCGCCGAGCGAGGAGGTTGAACGATATATAGGTCGTCGGCGACAGTGAAGTTCAAGCCTTGCTCGCTGTTCGTTCCGTTTAGGAGCCTCGCTTCTTATTCCCTGGCGCTCGCTCCCACCGTCAATTTTGGTTGAGTTATTTCAAGCCATGGCAGCGGCGGTCTCGACCATTCAACCTTCACGACCTGGCTCTTCTGTTCCCCTTTCTTCAAATCTTCACCTCAATATATTTCAGCGTGGGCGTGGCCTCGCAATCTCTGATCTCGATTTCAAGGACAATCGATACCCGACTCTCACTTTGGACAACAGCTTCCACAAATCCGGTCCTATGGTCATCGGGTCCACAGATACGCAACCTTGGGGACCAGCTGAACATAAGCAACCTTCAAGTCGCTCAGACGCAATGTCACAAGAGCCACAGGACAAGTCGCATCTCCCACAACCACAGTCTAATGGGGTCTCTACCTCCTTGACACAGGGAGCCGCCCACCGTCTTGTAGAACGTCATAGTCTCGATGATAACCCTCAGACATCCGGCAACGGAACATTGATGGATTCGCGACCCTTCAATGACACATTCAAGTCCGCTGGGGACTCGTTTGTGACCTCACCTTCACCACCTCCGCAATCATTTCGCGATGTTCCTGTTTCACTCAAGCCTGCCAATAACCGGCAGCCCTCTCATCCCCTACTAGATGGTGCCGGTCCATCCAAGTTGTCACATCCAAATGTGTTGTCTACATCACGACCTTACAGCCCCACCATGGGCATCTCAATCCCTATTTCTTCCAACCCACGTGCATATGCACAACATCCAACTTACATTACTCCTGCTGCCCCCCCGGATCCGATAAACCCAATCCTCTTGCCGAATCCACCCACCCCTCCCGAGGAAGTATGTGTGGAGTGTGCTATGCGTGACCAAGACATGGCAGATGTGATTGTAGTTGGTCCTGGGATCTGGGATCGTGAAAGTGACGTGCTCTACGAGGAGTTACTTCGTAGAGAACAGGAGGAGGAGGAAGCTGGAGTTGTATCATCCGAGTGTTCCTCCAAGCCTCGAGCACGAGGTGGGCGCTTATCTGAGCAGAACCTCAAGATATGGCATACAATGGTAAGATATTGATATTTTATGTAGGCAGAATATCGTAACCCTAATCATTCCAACTAGACTCCTCGAGAGCCGGCATCCAGACAGCAGACTCTGGACCAATATGTGAGGGCCCAGCGGACTCTGCTGGAGGCTGAGGCACTTGCACACGCACGTGCTATGCAGGAATCGATGCAACTGGAGAACAAGATGCGAGACACGTACTCACAACTCCGTCGCTCGGCCTACGATCTCAACAGTGGAGTTGATGACTCTTCCTTCCGTCTCAAGCCACCTCGTTCATCCACGGGCCCGAATGGAGTCCTCGGTCACCACATTAAGAGTTCTTCACGTGACATCACAGTTCTGGAGAATGGTCTCATCATCGAGCATGTTGACATTCGTAAAGAGGAAAAGGAAGAAGAGCGCCGCCGTAGGCAGGAGCAGCGAGATCGCAGTCGTGCCCGAAAGACTTCTAGAGGGTCTGCAGCGGACGTCATGTCCATTTATTCCGTCCACAGTCTGACTCCGCATACTGATAGTGGTCTTGGACCAATGCAAAGCTCACGGTACTCTGCTGTCAGCTCCAGGCCAATCAGTTCTCTAACAGCTCCAACTGACAGGCAGCCGAGCTTGGGTCAGGTTTATTCACAGGCGTCTTTCTCAGATGCGCACAGCCGAGGATCTGTTTCTCCGCGGCGCTCGCGTTTCTTTGGCTTCAAGAATTTGAGCGCCGCATGGCGTAGCCAGGATAGCCTTGCTCAATCGGGGATATCGGGCAGCATGATGGATATGCAGTATGCAATTTTACCAGATGAAGAAGGTCGTTCTAATGATGTATTTGCAGCGTGGCCTTGCAACATGAAGGCAGTGGACTTCGCGTACGATCGCCCGTGGGCGAGCGGAGCAGGCTGTCAACTGCGCATCATAGTCAACTTTGGCCACCAGCGGACTCGCAGGAACCCCCTGCTACGCTGGTGGACGAGAAGGAGACATCGAAGAAGAAGCGCAAGAGCTTTGCAAAGCTATGGAAGCTTGTCAAAGGATCCTCTAACAAAGCTGATCCGCTTCACACAAGTGGCCGCGACTCAGGCCCGTCCCAAGATACGGAGCGACATGAAGATGACATGCCCCTGGCTCCTCCACCTCCTTTGTCATATCTGGTCGACAGAGGGCAAGGAGAGCACATGGGAAGCAGTGGACGTCACATGTCCACCCCCTCGCTTCCTTCAACATCATCGCCGCGCAACCAGTTTTCATCTTCAGGCATGTCCCCTCCGACAGCGCCGTCTAGTGTCCTTCCCTCACCTACTTCTTCACGTCCATCAGGCCCGGATCGCGATGCCGAACGTAAAAGCAGCACACAAAACGACGAGAAGGAGGGTTTCCCCGTGATTGCTGATGAAAGTGGCAGACTAAAGCTTCATCCTGTCACGTCCGAGCCTGATATCCGTCAGAAGCTCCAGCAGAACACGTTTGCCTCAACCAATGGCATGACTTTGCCCAGATTAACGGGTTCCAAGTCACAAGTCATGCTTTCTCGGGAGAAGTCTTTGCCACCCCTTCCCGGTGAAGTAAAGCCTCGACCAAACAATCCCGCTACAGAGTCACGGCCACAAACACTATACACCTATGATCCTCGTCATGTCGGCCAGGAATACAGCGACCTTGCTCCACCGCATGCCCCGTTCCATGCAGAACCTAGACGACAATCCTTTAGCGGTTCCAGCTCCCGCCCAAATCTAGGTATCCAGACACTGCCCTTGGGTGCTTATGATCATTCAAAGGGTTCTGGTGGTGTGTACAATGAATTTGGCATCTCCCGACGCTCGCTCGGCCGCTTGGAGCATATCGATGAAAATGCTTCACAGCCATCCACACCTAGTAAACGGAGGAGCAGGTTTGGATTTGCTTCCTTACTGGGCAGGAAATCAACGCCATCAGAGCTCGCCAATGGCAGCAACTCACACGAATTCCCGCGGCTGACGACATCAGTCCTCGAGGGAGAAGACAGCCTCGCATATACCCATTCCACGTCTCGTCAGAGTGCTGGTACACGCATGTCTGTCACCTCCCGCAAAGCGCTCGAGGAGCGAGTTGAACAAGACCGTGAATTTGTCGCATATCGCTACCCCTCCCACGATCAGCGCCTTGACATCCTGCGGTAGTGCAAAACCATCTTTTATGTCCACTTTCAACGATCTTTTCTCCTATTCTCTTGCATGACATGCCTTTTTTGTTTAGTTTATATGTACCATATCCTGCGTCACACCCTCCATCTCTGCATTCTATTTAGCTTCACTGCATCCATCGTTATCAGGGACAAATGCTCTCGTTTCCTCTCCAAGGACATTGACTGCAATGTTTTTTTCGTCTGTTACCCCACTGTCATTCCTGCGTACCATATGTAAATGCGCAATTCGCCTTGCTTTTCGCTTGAAGCTAAGTTCCGATCAGAACACGTGACTAATTTCGACTTTGTACGCGACGCGTTCCACTGCTTCGCGTCGTCTCTTCTGTTAAAACATCCAAGGCAACAATTGAAACACTGTTGCTATTTTCAATAATGGTATGGAGACTTATCACGGTAATTGATGTGTTTCATGCACGTTCTGCAGGCACCACGAGGTCTATCTTTGGACGAGAAACGCACCAAGTTATTAGAGATATTTCACGAGTCTGTGAGTTACTGCCCCTGGATGTTATGCTTCTCTAATGAAAGTTGCACATTAGAAAGACTTCTATCAAGTGTGACCTAGCCCTGCCCACAGCATGCATACTCTGACCTTCGATCACTCTTTAGTTGAAGGAGCTCGAGAAACTCGGTCCCAAGCTCAAGGGAATTGGTGCGACCGCTACTTACACTGATTGAATAAGACTCAAATCATCTCAGTCTCTCAGTCAGTCAAAGAAGTCTTACAATCTCTCGTCGACGACGGTCTTGTTCAAGGGGATAAAATCGGTGCTTCAAACTGTATGCTCAGTCCATCACTCGATATATGCGCAATAATCTGTATGCTAAACTCATTTCAAGTCTTCTGGAGCTTCCCCTCACAACGAGGGACTATTGTTGGATCGTTTACTTTGTCGGAAATAACCGCCGTGCTCATCAGTTGCATACCATAGGTCCAAAATCGCCTGGATAGTGCAAAAGAGACAAGGGTCAGCCATGAAGCTCAGCTGGATGAGCTGACCGCCACCATCGAGCATGAACGAACCCTTCGACCCTTAACCGTTGGTTTTATTTTCGTCTTATGAATAGGAATTCACCGTCACGGGGCATTGTAGGAATCTCGCGCAGCAGCGCTGGAGCAGCTCTCATCCACAAAAAAGCAGCTCGCTGCTCTGCAGGAAGAAATCAATGCTTACGGCGCTTGTGACCCCGTAAAGGTAGAGGAGAAAAAAAGAGCGGTTACGCTAGCACATGAAGCAGCAGTGCGATGGACAGGTCAGTGAAGCCCCGTCAGATCATTCGTTTGTCAGCGACCCCCCTTTCAGACAACTATTCCATCCTTCTTTCACACTTCACTCGCCAAACTGGGATGGACGCCCAAGACATTAGGAGGTATCTGGAAATCGGCGATGATTATGAGGACATATTCTGAAATTCTACACTGAAATGACATCCGTGATCGTATACAACTACTTGTCCATGTTACACTATTTCCAATCGTCCCCAATGCTGTCCCTTTCTTCTTCAAATTCACTGTCTTGTAACCCAATAATTGTCGACAGGACAATCGGTCCAGTTGCAGCTCTGAAGGTGGTCAATTCTTTCAGCGATGCGATAGATCCTCTGTCTCGTGAATTGAGGTTCGCAAGGAGGGTATTACAGTACAACGAGCAGAGAGGCAAGTAAAAAACGAGGTATATCGCAGTACTTGGAAAAGCGAGATACTGAAAAACGAGCTGAGCATGCGAGACGTCAGAAATAACATGGTGACTCACTGTGATCATAACGAGAAGAGCGAATAAAGCTGTCCAGATTCCGCCGAAGATCGAGAAAATGATCAGGCGTCGGATCATCTCGCTCGTCCTGTTGACAGGTTAATCGGTAGGAGTTGAGCCATTTCTAGAAGACTACTTACGCAACCGTCACGATATGTCTGTTTAACTTACGCAGCGATTTAGTCAAAGACAATGCAATCGTGATATCAACGAAGGCAGTGATAACGAGATAAGAGACCACGACTCCCTTTTGCAGTCAAGGTGAGGGTGTGTCAAATGGGATATACTTGGGGGTTAATTACCTTCAGCGAAGGGGAGAAAAAAATAATTAGGGTCTCGCTTCGCAAACTGCCATATGTTCCATAAAGTGGTTCATCATTCGAGCAAAATCCTTACCTCATAACAACGCAATCTATTTAAAAAAAAGTCAGTCAAGATAACGCCAGGATGGGCGAAAGCGCACAAATGGCTGCCCCCAATTCAAAAAGACCCAAAGGGACCTGTGTTGAGAGCCGTTTAAGCCTAAAAGCTCTGGTATACAGGTAAATTGATCCTGACCCAGAGCGAGGGAAGCACCCATGATCTTGTCTCGCTAACTGCATCACTTGGATGTTAGGTGCTGCAGTCTACAAGTTGCATAAACCTACGTCTGTGTGCTTTGAGGACAAATACTCCTTGTACAGCAACACTAACAATGGTCTAATTGACCCATGAGTAAATTCGTGCGACATAAGGCTGGGATGATGATCTCACTGAGAGGAGAAATCCAGCCTACGTGGCATTCAGAGCTATGTGTATTTGCAACACCGGAAAACTCACCCAAGACACCCTGCAACATTATCATCATACAAGTGGGACAATGATATGTATGATACTTACGGAAGAACCACCTCGAAGAATGAAAAAGTTCCGAAGTGAACGACTAGGAGAGCATGTGCTGTACTCGATGTCTAGAGATCGTCGTATAAGAAACGAACGTCTCAGCTTACCTCCATGCACTACCAGTGCTGTTTGTACAGTGTTTATCATGCTGAAACCAGTTACATTATCGTGAAACTTCGAAAGGTCAAGAAGTGGCGAACAATATGACAATAACCTTCAATAAACTCAGAACTGTCGGTGGAGCTGAGATAATCAAGAGAGACTTACAATAGCTTTGAGCCACCGATCATCTCTCACATAACTAAAAATCGGGTCAAGCGAACACTTGCAGCACTCGCAGAGTTTACCAACCGAGTGAAAAAAGAAAGACTAGAAAATGTGAGCATACGTTTCAACATATGTATTATCACTCACATCTGTATGCAAGACACTCCCCAAAGTAAAGCGCAGAGAAGCGTTGAAAAGAAATAGGCCCCGTACGTCGATCCCGTAGGAAATGGGGACATCGCGGTCAACGCGTCAGAATGTGAGGATGGACTGGAAACAAAGCTATAAATGAGTAGTGCCATTCATATCTGATCGACCTTTTCAGTTACTTAAGTTCTGCGGTTATGCCTATTTTAGGGTGCTTGCCGTCACCGTTTCATGTAAAATTAGCTTGTGGGTTGAGACGATTAGCAACTTGCATCCATGGACCTGCAAAAAAAGTTTCATGGGCAATGAATATCACCACTGTTCACATATGTAACCACCTCTCGTGATCGAAGATCATGCGCACTCAGGTTCAGGGTATTTCGCCGTACCCCAAGACGTACATGTTGTCAGGGATTATATGGAACCGAAGCAGTGTCAGTTGGCGGCCGTGACATGTGCTGTTAAGCTTAGGGAAGAGTTCAGAGCTTCCGATCTATCAGAGTTACAGAGGGGCCAAAACAGCTTCCCAAGCGCTCTTTTGCGACGTGGTTCCTTGCTCCAGTGTCTCAGATCAGAAAAGCCTCAGGAAGTGTCAATCTAAATTTGAGCTTTCCACAATTATGCATATTGGGCAGAGGGCATGCTGATACGTGCCTTTTGCTTGAAATCAGCCTGGATACAGCGACGTCGTGCAGTTCGACGATGCACTGGCACAAAACGTACTAGCTAGGTGACCCTGCACTCTGGGCGCGCTATGGGACAACCCTCAAAGCTTCCATGCACGTCGACGCCACTGCGTTACGAGAGGAAGGAGGTCCATGTTGTCACCGCCGATTGCGCATAAAATAGAGAAGCGCTCCCAGGAAGTCCAGATCAATCAGCAGTGTCAAGAGCTGTCAAGACAACTTGAACAAGCGTTGCCAGTTGCGGGTCGCGGCTTGATACATACTTCTTGGATGTCGTGTCGCGCAGCAAGTACTAGCAAGTACTGCCAGTGGAAGGTACTGGGGCAATGTCATGATATTGATGGCATCATTTGACCTCGGACGCGAAGGTATCGAAGCCCGGGTTACGCGATGTGAATCTGGGGTACACGGCAGATTTTTAAAAACCTAACCGCAGCTGGTCAGAAGGACATATCATCAATCACTTTACTTCACCACATGGCGTACTCGTCGCATTTTCCTGCTCACACTTGTTGTCAGGATCATCGTAGGTTTTAAAAGTCAGCGAATTTACACAGGATTTCATCTTTATTCGGCAACTCTTACTTCAAGCACTGAAAGGGCATACATACTACTTACCAGGACGTCTCTCCTGTTGCCCTGACCATGGATGTGCATGAATGGTTCACTGAAATGCCCCACAAGACAAGAAAGGGTGGCAAGGGTGGTCTTGTGACTATATTGTCATGCCACTGGAGCCAACCTGGCCTGCTTTGGCCGCCTGCATTCCAAGAGATTCCAAGTGGTATATTGCGAGAAAGCCACATTAATATTGTAATAATGATGTGGTTCAACATTCACAACTGACACTTCCATCTCGCCATTGGCACGGCAGCATTCGCCTTCCACATATCCTTTGTGGTACTCCGGAGGCTCCTCACGCACCATATAAGCCGTGCTTCGCACCATGGCCCCACCTTTCACTCTCAAAATGCCAAGCAGCTCTCGCGATTCAGCTGGTCTGTTTGGTAACCACTGTAGCATTGACCATGAGCAGTTCAACCTAGACGCAAGTTTCTCTAACCCACTTGTTGGATGCCGAAATGCAGAGGATGGAGATCACGCCGCCAACATCTCGGGGTACCTCAGTCTTGACCTGCCTTGTCCGTACCCCCCAGGCGAACGTATATTCTCTTCGTCTGTGATACATTCTTCCAACCATCGCTCATCTTCTCCATTCGAACGTGATGTCGAAGTGCGATCCCTCTTACTCTCGTGTGAAAGTGAATATCCTTCTCCCCTATCGGTCGTACCTATTCCTGCTCTTCACCCAGCATCTCTTCGTGGGCGTAACTACTCCCCTCGATTTCCAGAAGACCACAGACTCCTCGAGGCCTTCGTTCAAAATTATCACCTTGGCGATGAACTTGGCTCAGGTGGATATGGTTTTGTAATGACTGCAGTTGACCGCCGGGAGAACGTCGAAGTCGCTGTCAAGTTCGTCATTAAAGAAAAGGTCCCGGAGCATGCGTGGATGGAGGATGAGGTATATGGTCGAATTCCCATAGAGGTCCTCGTGCTTCACCTCGTAGAGCACGAAAATATTGTCAAGTGTCTCGAATTCTTCGAGGATGAGCTCTTTTTCTACCTCGTGAGTCATGCTTTGTCCAATGCTGAACTGCTCCACCGCTCAATACGCAACAGATTCAAGAACTTCACGGTTCTCCTTGGCACAAGCGCAAAAAATCTCATGAAGCTCGTGTGCAGTCTTCCCCCGACGATAGCTTCCCACATTTCTACTCCACGCCTCCTGCGTTATCTCCCGCTGTGTCTGAAGTTTCGGTTCCAGATTCTGAGCCAGAAACTCCCCCGCAGATTTCAGGACACCTCCCGCCCTCAGTTCGTGTGGAGGTATGCGATTCACCCCTGAACAGCGACTTACCGTACCACACACTCCATCTCACATGCAAGTCATCTGCCCTCGAGCCACATCGTCCTTGTTATACGCGCCGCCCCTCACACGACCTTTTCGAATGCATAGAACAGACAAAATATAAGCGCCTCTTTGAGAAGCAAGCGCGGTATATCATGGCTCAGGTGGTCGAGGCAGTGTATTATCTCGACAGTCGAGGGATCTATCACAGAGATCTAAAAGATGAAAACCTCGTCATCGATAAAGACTTCAAGGTAGGACTTTGTCTATGTGAAATTCTTCTTTGTCCACTGACTGCGGTATCTAGGTCAAACTTATCGACTTTGGCAGTGCCGCAATAGAGAACCCTGACGAGCCATCACCATACTACAAACTTTTTTTTGGTACTACTGCATACGCCCCTTCCGAGGTACTCCTTAAGCGGCCTTACCAAGCCGCTCCTGCCGAGATATGGACCCTCGGTGTGCTGATGTCGTACTTGCTGACTGGGATGTCTCCATTTCCCACCGAAGCAGACGCCATTGCGGGGCACATCGTTCTCTCCGCTCTGCCATGGAAGAGACTTGGTCGCTCGTGCCTTCATCTCATGAATAGATGCCTCGAACCCAATCCTCATCTACGTGCTAATATCCGTGAGGTGCGCAGGCATGAATGGCTGAGGGGGGCTTTTGATGGTGTGTAGGCTGAGCCCTTTGTCGTGTGTCGTCACTCTCTGTATCGCTATGATAGCCTTGAGATGTAATTTTCTGTAGCATGAACCGACGCGCCTGGAATATTACATACCCACGCATGTACTCGTTATACCTCTTTTTGTCGTATATAGATTTAACCGCGTTTTCTCTCTTGGAGCGTACAAGGAAACCAATTCTTCGTCTTGTGTTATTCAGGATACCGATTACACCCGCGTTGAACGTTCGCGCAAGCAAGGTCATGATTGGGCCAACGCATGCTATAAATATGACTGATGTAATTGCGTCGATTTTTGATGTGACAATGCGAAATATTCGGCCGCACGGAAGGCTAACGGAAGGTGAGGTATAAATAATACACCTAATGCCACTCAAGAAAAAATCGTACTTACTGTAAGTTTGGCACAAACATCTCAGCTATTAAATATCTTTGTATTAGGTTCACTACTAACAGTCTAACAGTACTGACATCCTGTGCTAGGGTCAGAATCCCTGACGGTATTGAGCCTATGGAAACTGCAATGACATTCCGAATATGCAGAGCATATGACGTCGTTCTAAAAATTTCATCGGAGTTAGTCCTTTCCTCATCGATCATCCTCGAGTCACAATAGCTTACCAAGTTCTGGCCTCACCACGGTGTTTAAACGCGTCGGAAAACTTCCCTCGTTTCCTTCACACATAAACACGCTGAGACGGGATGGCTAATTCTGTTAAGAGACCTGTTATCCAGGCGCGCAAACTGTTTCAGCGTCGCACGGCGGACTCACACGGCCCTCATACTTGTACTATGAGTAGAAACGTCGGTACTGACACTCTTCGTAGGAAATCACTGAAAGATATTGTCAGGTGCGTTCACTAGTTGGTGCGCGCGCGATAGCATCACTTATGATTATGATCTTCAGGCATTTCACTCCAGCATGGTTTGCTGTAACTATGGGTAAGTCACAAGCCTGCCTTAGCTCAGTGGTCTATGTTTCAAGTAGGGTATATTGACAAGTACCTTGTTAGGAACTGGCTCAATCGCCATACTTTTCCACAACTTTCCTTATGCCACTGATTCGTCAGTGATGCGAGCCTTTACACTCGTCTTTTTCTTCTTCAATCTTGCGCTCTATATACTCTTCAGTGCCGTCAGTGCGGCTCGATACATCCTCTTTCCAGGCATCTGGTCTCGTATGATACGACATCCTGTACAGAGCTTGTACATTGGCACTTTCCCTATGGGCGCAACAACGTTAATTAACATCGCCAGCGCCGACATATTCGAGACATATGGTTTTGGTGGGAAGCCGTTTATTTATACGGTGTGGGCATGTTGGTGGATCAATGTCGCGATTTCTTTCACGTGTTGCTTTGGGATGATGCATATCATGTGAGCCCGTTCATAATTCACAGAAATCAACTGGTTGACTAAAATATCACAGGGCTACCCTCCAGCATCATACACTGAAGTCTATGACAACTGTTTGGCTTCTTCCGGTGGTGACTCTTATTGTCGGATCTTCTGCTGGGGGCGTGCTCGCGCAAGCGGTGCAGATCTATTCCCCCTCGTATGCGTTGTTAACGGCGACAGTTTCTGCGTGCATGCTCGCAATAGGTTTGAGCCTTTCCCTCATGCTATTCACAATATACGTCCTTCGGGTGATCGTATACGGTTACCCCGAGGGTGCATCAGTGATGTCCGTTTTTCTTCCCCTCGGTCCCTGTGGACAAGCAGCATACTCGCTCTTAAAGCTTGGGTCCGCTTTCACCTCGCTATTACCTTTGGATTACGGTGATCCAGCCGGAGTGTTGCGGAAGCCTGGGACGGGTGAAACAATGGAGGTCATGTGTGTGGTTGGTGCTCTGGTGCTGTGGTCATTGGCAAGTATGTGGATTCTCTTTGCCATCCTCGGCCTGGGCTACACCCTTCGACGGGGACGCATTGCTTTCCGACTGTCCTTCTGGGGAACCGTCTTTCCTAATGTGAGTATCTTAACCTTTTTTAGTTCGAGGAGGATACATCGGCTAAATCTTCTACAGGGTGTCTACGCAAATCTTAATTTTGCCTTGGCAACAACCCTTTCTTCGCCGTTCTTCCGTGTGTGGGGGTCAATATACGCAGTGGGTACTCTTATACTGTGGGCGTCCATCTTCGTGTCCACCATACGGATGGTCCCGAGTGGTCGTATATTCGACGCCCCGTGCTTGGAAGAAGTTATCATAGGGACAATCGCGAGGGAAGCAGAAAAAAGCGAAGAGACAACTAAACCTGTGCAAGTTGTCGGAGGGACGTGCATATAACATGTGTTCTGCGCTACAGGTTCAGTTGAATTTTAGTAACGACATATAGATATAGATCTACTTGGCTTATGTCTCAAGTGCTGCCAGATGGCACGTTAATGCACGTTCGTACTCTGGTGCGTTTTGAGTGTTGTGAGCAGACCAAACAATGATGAAGCAAGCGCGTGGGGATTACCAATTCTACTCCACATAACGATTTCAAATAAAGTTTAATAAACAACCCGTGACGAAGCAGTATCGTGGAGGTTGTTTCTTTCTTCATTAATCGGAAGGAAGGTCTTCCTTCTTCTTCCTGTCTATCTTTATATAGGGGTGAGTATCTGGTGGTTCCATTCAACAGGAGAGACGATTGGGTGATCAAGGTGTGATTTTAGCCGGTGTTATAGCTTGTTGCCCTCCTAGGCCTGGCTGACTTCGTCGTTCGACTGCTTTAGGTTGCTCTTGCTCCGGGTCTAGCACTTCTTCGCACCATGTCATCATCATCTTCCCCACCCTAGTGCTGGCTGGGGCCAGGGGCACCCTCACGGCATTCCCGCGAGCCTTCACTTTCCATGGCAACTTTCCAATATAAAGTAAAAACTGTTAAAGTTCGGAGTCCCAACGTCCACCAATGTCATCATGAACCGCTGGCGTTGTGCTGGCGTTGAGCTGGCGGAAATAAACATGCATAAGAATGACGTATATTGTGGGGAATGATCGGTCATTGGCTCGCAGACACTGCATAAAACTCCTCTCTTTCTTTAAGTCTGTCGTCATATCCTGCTTCTGGTGATTTAACTTATTATGTCGGTGGCATCTCCGCATACATCATGGAAAGAATGCATACGGTACGTGCAGAGTACTATTATGTTGTCGCCCCCTGATAGATATGCACCAGGCACTTTACCTGGGCCTGGCACACAGTGATCATGGGCACCGGTGCTACATCTACATTGGTACATG